>CAJQZM010023915.1:0-14636 GCA_907164665.1 Colias nastes | reverse complement strand
CGGTATTGGGTGCGTTCGCGGTTTCTGGTTTGTTCTGTATTCTGAGGTATTCTTATTTCTAAGGAAATAAAAGATTGCAATAAGTATTATTATTAAATATTGTCCTTAACACATACGGCAACAACGTTACGCAACAATCCTTTACATACATTGTGATTTATGATTATTCCTTATTAACATATTCTTTATAAACATTATCTATTCCATTTGCACAAATTCCTCTTACATTACTAAAATACTTCCTCCATCATTATAAAACGATGACAATATTATAATTTAAAGCACTAAAAGGTATGTAGGTAGTTATTATTAGTTATATAAATGGCACATTTGTCTGTTTCCAAACTGCTAAGCAGATTTTATTTTATTTTATAGACCTGACTGATAGATTTACTGATGATGCATTTCATATTTCTTCAAATTCAATGCATTCATTAGGTACATAATTATTATAAATTATTAAAATAAAACGTCTATGAATCAAAATTCAAAGCACAATAAAAATATCAAGGCCCGGACGTCAGTCTTTTTGACGAAGGTAAGCTTTTAAATGTCAAAATAACTTATAAGTTATTTTGACGGCTATAGCCGTATTTTTTTAATCTACACGAAGGATACTGTTCATAAATGCGTCATTATTTTTGCTTTGTGAGCTTCCACTTGTGCTATTGTGTCGAACATTGGTAACGTCTTCGTTTCTGGTGTGAAGGTGAGCAGTGCGGCAGCGATTAAGGCTACGGATGAGAACAAGATGGCCGGCAATGCGGAAAATTCGGTTGTCTGCAAAGAAATAATAAAATTAACCTTTTTATCATAAGCATTTAAAATGCTTGGATAAAATATTGTGGATTCAATTCCCGTTCCTCGAACGAGGGAAGGAAACTTGACAGATTAATGATATTAAAACATAATATGATGTGTGTGTGTTCCCGAACTTTTAATAAGTACCCACCAACAACAGATTCAAAAACTCTTTGGGACCACTCGAAATCTAAAGAAACTTATTAGACACATTTGTATCCAGCTCAATTTCCTCTTCACGGAGATGCTCTATTATGAATATCTAAAAGCTGTTTAGGTGTACTTACTAATAGAGGAGTTAATGGCGCCAACATGCTTCCGAATCTCGCGGCTGTGTTGCCACATCCAATTAGAGTTCCGCGGACACTCGTCGGAAACAATTCCAACGTGTATGTATAGATTCCAGTAAAACATACGACAACTCCGAGTTTCCCACAAAGGAATAAAACCACTTTCAACCACATTATTGCTGAAAAAAAATATCCTTATTAATAAATGCGTATAGAACTTAATTAAATATTTGAGGTCATTATTAAACTTTAATAATGAATACTTACAATCAGGGGAATACGACTGCACTATCAAGAAAAATGCAGAACATACATAACCAAATTGCAGTGAGATTTTTCTTCCATATTTATTGAACGTATACAACGCAATTAAATCTCCAGGAAATGAAGAAACAGACGCCAGAATGAAATTTGTGTATTTATTGCCCGGCAATAAAACCGAATGAACAGCTAATCCATAGTAGACAAAACTAGACGCGAAAAAACAAAACGATGTAACTGACAAACGTATCATTATCTCTTTCGACGCTAATATATCCTTCATCGTTTCCTTCTCTTTCTGTATCACGACGTTGAATTGGAATCTTAAATCTTCATCACTCGTTTCACTTATTTCTTTTTCAGAAACTTGCAATTTATTCATTTTTGAAATCATCTTCAGTGTTTCTTTAGATTCATCCATTTTTCCTCTAAGCATCTGCCATCTAGTGCTTTCTCGGAGAATGAGCATGTATACTATGAAGAGAATCATGGGTGCATATACTACAATAATAAGTAATTTCCAATATTTCAATCCCAATGCGATAAAAGCGAAGCATACTTCTCCAATATACACAGCATACGAAAAAATAACACCAGCAGTAACTCTTTTGCTTTCACCACCGACTTCAATCACTGAAAAAAACGAAGTGGTTTTAGAATAATTGAAAAATAATTGGTACCAAGTACAAATAAGAGCTTAATGTACATAATACTTACACAAAACCACAGCCACGGTATATAGTCCAGATGCCAGAACGGACTCCAGAAATTCAACGCCAAGATACGCATAGTAGTTGGTAATAAATATTTTGCATAAGCCTACAGCACCGCCAATCGAACACATGATGATAGTGGGTTTTCTGCCTATCCTGAAATAATAATAATTTTTACTCCGTTTAACAAAAAACAGATCGAGTAAAGTAGTGTATTTCTATAAGATCTCTAATCTACATTCATCACATCTGATTCTTCCATTTACAATATCACAAAATTTTACATAGATTTTTAGATGTTATCGTACAAACATACATACAAAATACCCAGGTAGACTTTGTTGATGTGTGTATGTTCGTATTTCTGGGGGGAAAAGTGCTCGTGCTTATGTATAATATTATTTAAATATTTATTTTCAGGTATTTCATAAGTTCGATTAACTTACTTATCAGCTATCCAGCCAGTCAACATCATTGATACGATCATTCCTGCGTTGTGAATGAATCCAACTAGCGTTGATTTCCATGATTCGCACCCTAAGTTCAACTGTAAAAAAATAATAAGTAATAACAATAAACAGATTTTCTTTATAATAAATACATTTACTCCTAAATAACAGCATATAAATACAGGTAACAGGTACTGTACATAATTCAAAATCAAATATGCATTGCTATTAGTTGTTAAGTATCGTCTTGACCTAGACTGGCTATAACTATAATAATTTTCAAGATGCTTTGTGGTGAATCCTGCAATATGAAATTTGTTTGCACATAACATTATTATGTCTGTGTATAGAGCTGCAAATACATGACCTCAATTGCAATAGCATTAGTAGGTACTAACAAAATAATAGTTTTATTGTCATTTAATAAGAATTGTTACCCATAATCTTAAACCATAGTAATTTGTGTATGTTTGTAAGTAAGTATTGTGCTTTTATTATTATTTTAATTGCAATATATAAGCAGATAATAGTTTTGCATTTGCATTAGCCCGTCCATCTGCATAAGGTTACATCGTGTTATTTTAAATGTGAAGTATTAAAAATGTGTGCAATAACAATCGTGCCGTCTCATCTAAACACATGCCAAATTCTTTATTATTAGAAGAAGCATAATTATTTCAAATAGGTAGGTGTGTATATTTTTGGACAGATGATGCGACTTAAAAATATTAATAACTGATTGTTATCGCGTAGTAGGTTTCATATAATTATCTTATATTTGCAACTAGCTGTTGCCCGCAGCTTCGCCTGCGTGCAAAAGATAAATTTTCATGGTACAAACTTCGACTATTTTATCCCCTTGGGGGTTAAATTGAATAAAATCCTTTTTAGCGGATTCCTACTGGCTACGTCCTAACACCTGCATGACAAATTTCAGCCCGATCCGTCCAGAGGTTTGAGCTGTGCTTTGATAAATCACTATGTCAGTCAGTCGGTCAGTCACCTTTGAGTTTTATATATTTAGATATATTTGTTTTCTTATTGACGCGAAATTGTTTTCTTTATTAGAAATTTCACCTTCGAAAGTTGGTGGGTTGTGAAAACAAATATTTTTTATATTTAGTTCAAAGTGAACGACCGCTCTTGTTGTTGCAAGAATAACTCGTGTCACATTCACTAACTCTCTGTATTTACCAATATCCTTGAAAACATGCTGATTGAAGTATCGGTTATTTCTAGAAAATCTTCTACAGATATTTGGCTGACATACGAAATATGGTACACATTTTCTGATACATATTACATAGTTAAATAGCTGTGCATATAAATCAGCACGCTTAAAATGTCACTATAGCATACAAAGGAGAGCTTTATGTACAATAGAAAAAAAACTAATAGAAACTTTCATGATAAATCCTGGATATTTAAATGGTTCATTGCTATATTTTTTATATTGATTTTAACAGTGTTTTGAATGGACTTACAAATAAAAGTACACTGACATTGAATCGTAATTGGGAAAATAAATGACGTTCCAATTATTAAAGGAACGCTCTACTCGCTCATGACTCTACTCTTGTGCTGATTAAAAGTATCGCGGTTGCGTTTATGTTTTCACAACATTATGTTTGTGTAATACAAAGCTTTGCAATTCTACGTTTAGTAAAAGTAGAAAGTTTAATTAAACTAACCTTTTCAAATATTATGTACGACTTGTAAGAGCATACTTCATACTTCGAATTTCAATAAGATAATTTATACCCGTCGTTATATTGGCAGTAATTGTCGTTAACAAATAATGAGAAACATATAGAATTGTATATTATTTGACGCGCATCGTTAAAATTGTCGTATAATTTATTTACACAATTATAGAATTGTGTAAGAGCTAAAAATACTAAAGTACCTAATTATTTGTTTGCACGATGTATTGTTCTAAGCAAGAAGTAATGTTTTGTTTAATATAAACTGGGTTATTAATAAACACTATATGCATTAATTCTACAATAAATAATGTCATGTGTCACATTATATCAAAATGGTTTATATTTCTCCTCCAGATATTACTTACTGAATAATTTACGATAACTGTAAACATAAAATAATGTGCATTTTACTAGAGAATACCAATCGAGAAAATATTTCCGACATTTACAATAATTAATGTTAAAAGGTCTGATTTATGTTTGAATTCTCCCAAGGAGAAAAAAATTCCAAGAGGTTTTTCTGGAAACCTCAAGGAGGTTCTGTTTGAGTCCCCGGCGGAGAAAAAAAACGATCTGGCAGGATACAGAACGTTTATTTAGCATAAAGAATAAAGATAGTTGAATTTACGATAATAATCAATTTGTATGAAATTGAATACACTTATCCCATGCTCCATATGGAGACATTGCAGGTCTTCACAATTTGTGAATTTTAGAAAAATAATGTAAATTATGTGAGCAAGTGTGAGTGATGCTCAAAGGACCATAAAATATTGTCAGCTATAAAATTGTATATCGTTAATATAATGGCAACATAAATAACAATAATGTTTTGTCATTATTATAATTTTTCTTTCCCTTCCCTTTCTTAATTTATACATCATTCCAAAGGATTAATTCGAGACAAGAAATGAGAATAAGCGTGTGTATCAGGTCGTTAACATTATATATATTGCCGATATTATTATTACAGGACTGGTTTTGGTGGGTACCAAATTTAATAAAAATCGACAAAATGTTATGTGCATAAGTGATGATAGAAGAAATCAAGCGCTTCATGATCAAGCGCATCAGGATTAGAACATAAAAATTAAAATAATGGATGTTGGAGCCTATAGAGATCAACCTATTTCATTGTTTGGAAAATGCGTCATAATAAGGTCGAGACAACTACTGGTAATACACTTATATACAGACACGCTATGTGCGTACAATACCTAATCTGCACAAAGTTCAGCCCTATTAGAGTTAGTGCCTACACCCTGCAGAAAATTTTTATATTCCCGCCCGCCCAGTGTAAAAACGCCATAATTATCTATGTTTTTCTTTCCGCAGCCTTCGAATGCTTGCATAAAAAGTCACCAAAATATTAACAAAAAATTTTCTATTCAAGCATAACCGACGCCGAATCAACTCTTCTCTTTGCTTGCATCATCAATCGTCTAGACAGGTAACGTTTTATGTTTCAATAATAATAAATGTTAATCCAGTATCTTTATCTGCCAACTATTAATAAAAGTAAATTTGCATATACATATTATAGATATCAGTCACATCAAATTCCCAATTTTAATTACCTGCCTACCGACATTAGTTGATGACCAGCCCCCCTAGCCAAGTGGCTTTCTGTTAGCGTAGCGTTCAATAGAATAGACTACGAATGTATGAGATTGACGACGAACGCTACGCTAACAGAAAGCCACTTGGCTAGGGGGGCTGATAACCAATGTAGTGTCGATAATTGCTATGCTTCAAGCGTCCTCACGTGCGTTTAAGATCCAAGCTTCAAGAAACGTGATATTATCAAACAACAAACTTACCGCAGCTACTATCGAATTATCATTTTCAAAAACCCAATCGTGACATTCTTCTAATACTTCAAGAAACGTGTTATTCGAACATGTATCGTTCGCTATATGATATTTTCTCATATCTACAACTGGTCTAAAGCATTTTGCGTTCACGTCTTTCGGCCACCACGTCGGTATTTCCACAGTTGGATTGACGTCTTCACATTCTGGAACGCGACACCTGCAAAATAAATTTACAACATTATTAATATCTTATGCGCCATCAATGGTCTAAGTCAAGGCCAACTATAATTTAGACAAGAATTCGAATTTTATGATAATAATTGTTATACGAATTATGTATTATTATGTGTACTTGTTTGTGTACCTATGTTGTGTTTTCCTATTTATCTTTATTTTTATCTTCCTATATTTGATAGTATTTTACGTAGATGTTACTGACATGACTCGTAGTTTTACCACGTGACAAGTGTGTTTATTTTCCTGAAGGGTAAGTACAGGCTACAGCACATGTATAATATGATCATATAGAGTCCTTGCAAATGAAATGACAGCTTTAAAAAGAAAGTGAAGGGATAGCGATAAAAGAATTAACTGTGGGATTAAACGACTTGGTCACAGGAATCTTCTCATCGTATAAAAAACAGTGACTTTTACGTTCAACTTTATTACGCCGATATTCATTGGGGTTTTGCTTTTCCCCAGAACAAGCTTGGCTCAATTCGTGCAGAAGCACGCTCGACTCCCAATTTAGATACGGAATGTTCTTTGTTGATTGTTTTGGGATTCAACTTTGTCGCGTTTAAATTTCGTAGATCAAGGTTAATAAATACGTTGGAGTATCTCTATATTTATAACCTGAATTGTTGATTGAATATTAATTTTACTATTATTATATACCTAAGTAAAATTTAAAGTTCACCGACATGGGTAGGTACAAAGTCAAGGCAAATATATGTTTTATTGGTAGGTATTTAAATGCGACGCCCCGTTATACTTGTATGTAAATCGCTATAGATAAATCACGACACTTGATTAATTAGATTTATATTAAGAAATACATAAAATATGTTTTGATAGATTCTTTTGCAAATTTTAACTTCCTTTTCTAGAAGACTTCAAAGAAGAGCTCTTCTTACATCTTGTGACAACAACTTTCTCATAAAATATTTACCCACTTTCACAAAAATTGCGTATTTCCTCAAATTAATATGGAGTGGAACTGATAAAGGACTAGAGAAGTTTGCGATCTTTTTAAAAACCAGTGTGTTTGGTTTGTGTTTAGAGTCACGCCCATTTTCACATAAGCCTACATAGTATCTGTGGTATAATCATGATGACATAAAAATAAATCAATAGGTAAGGTAAGGTCACATTCTTTATCCGAACCGCGAGGGACTGGAACATGCTTCCTGAATCTGTTTTTCCCAACGAGTACAATATGGGGGTCTTCAAGCGTAGAGTGAACAGGTACCTTCTAGGGAGGCGCGTACCATCTTAGACCACATCTCAGCTTAACATCAGGCGAGATTGTGGTCATGCGCTTCCCTATTCTCAATAAAAATAGGTAAAAATAAATAACACGATTGGAAAAATTTTGCTCGATAAAAAAAATCCTGAAGTTACCTCTAAAATATCATATAAATGCTCATTACAACCGTATTTTCCGTATTTATCTTCTCGATTTCGTGACTGTTTTAGATTTAGAAAATACTAAATATTTTCATTCACTTTTTGATAAAAATGTGAATGGCGCTTACGATTTTTAGTTTCGAGCACATTGATTCCATACTAAACGCGGACCCCCTCACCCCTCACCTAAGGCGCGAATAGCTGAATTTTCGCTGACCGCCTAACCCCCCTTAACAAACGTGATCTTACGGATGTCATAGTATTATATAACTTTTTTTACAGGAATGGAAACTGTTAGTATATTAGGTACTTGTTTGTTTATGTTTATGATTTTATGATCAATATTATTGCATCTGAATTTGCTCGTAACGATGTTCAATTATTATCCTTCACAAGTTATATAAAACATATTGACCCCAATTGATTGTTACATTGTTACTGATTAGAATATTTGTATCATTGGTCCTTATGAAACCCTGAAACCCTTCTTAAAGCATGTTCTTTATTTGTTTATTTATTATAGGAGATAAAATAATTGTTATTACAAGTGAAACAAGATCCAATGATCATTAGAAAATGTTAACTTCATACTCGACTAATATTTTTTTTTGTTCATTTAAGCTTTCTTTAACTGAAATAGCTTACAGAAATATTATTATTTTTATGAAAATTTTCAGCATAGGTAGGTCACAAATAATTTTATTAATAACTAGCTTCCGCCCACGACTTTGTACGTGCATCCCCGTTTTTCCCCGTTCCTACGTCCTAACATCTACCTGCATGGCAAATTTCAGCCCGATACGTCCAGTGGTTTGGGCTGTGCGTTGATAGATCACTATATCAGTCATCTTTGAGTTTTATATTTTATCTATTAATAATAAACCGTTTTCCGTATAATACCGTTAACTATTTTGATACTATATTTAAAAAAAAAACATGACCTCGAATATATTAATCAATACATAATATTATCCGAATACTAATTATTGTTAGAGTTAGTAGGTATACTAAATAATTGCTAGATAATTTGTCGAACTTGTAATTATAACATAAATAAATAAATATTACAAGATATTTTCCACACACGGCTCGGCATAGTCCAGTCGGAGTCTATTCAATTCATTATGATTTTAAATCATAATTTACTTGTTTGCCAAAAACTTTAAAGAAGAGGAGAATCAATTTTATTGTTATAAGGGTAAAAAAAAATTACATTTCGCAATCAAATCGCCAAAAAATCCTAACGTTAGGTTAGAACCCCGCCCCGCCCCGCCCCCCACCCGAAACCCGCTAATTACCTTTATATCACAAGTTTTTAATTGTTATGCATTACTGCATACTTAAAAATACTGGGACTTTTTGTGCATTCTTGATTATTACCTCCACTATAATTATAGATGTACCTACTACATAGTCGGTAGAGATACATGAACTGGTATCTAGCAAAAAATAAAACTTGCACTAAGTTACAAGGACAGTACTTAAAATGAGCAGAACTGTAACGAAATATGACACATACATTGTGCGTCTAAATTCTAGGAAATTTTATACTTACGAACCATAAATACAAAACATACCTAGTTATTACTTTGTAAGATATTATAATACTTATGTTGTCCTACAAAAACCGGAAAACAAATGTGGAAAAGCTTTTGTCAATGCTTGGTCGCATGTAAATAACAACACGCACTTCGGAAAAAAGTTATTTTGAACACAGACAATTCTGTTGGCATTGTTATGTTATTTTATATTATTAAAATAGCTCCTCTGACGTTCTCCTGTTACATAATATACTAGCTTTCCGAACATGGCTTCGCCCGCTTTGTAGAAAACTTAACAAATTATATACTAAAAGCTTCCTCAAGAACCACAACATATAACCTAGTATACAAGTCAATTACGCCTTCGTAGCCAATACAACTTGCACCTGATCGTCACTCCACTACTTTTAGAGCTTTTGAAATAATCATTATTGTATCTAAAAATATCTAACCTTTACAGCTAAACGTAAGGCAAAATGAATAGACCTTCCATAATCATAAACTTTCATACCTTGCGTGCTTAGCAAGCGAATTTTATTACAGGCAATATAACGTCCGTATAGCAACCGGACAGACAGGTATTTTATATTACTATTTTGTTTATTTATCCAGTCGGAGTCTATTTCGTTCATTAACGCATAAGTGTATGGAATAAATTGTCAATACAATTTACAGGATATTGAGTTTACTTTCAATTTTTCTAAGAAATACGAGTAAAGCTTGCTTGAGAAGAGGTCGTGTTAAAGATCCACGCAAGTTTACACAATTCTCAACATTCAATATTGAATATTTGAGAAAAATATTGTATATTTTCCTGCTAAAACTGTTTTATTTTTTACGATATTCTCTGAATGTTTCTAATGTGAATGAAATGTAAATTAATTTAATGAAATGTGATTAACTAATAAGTAAATGTCCGTTATCTACAAGAGCTTTTCAGTTATGAATCAATCTGAATTTGTGATACATTTTATATTGTTGCAACATATAAATAAAATTTTATATTATTTTTACACCTTATCATAAAAATATAATCAGTTTGATACTACTTTTAGCGCGTAAATTGCTCAGTTTATATTGCATACATTAGTATGCACTGCTCTTTCTGAAGTATGTTAACAACACGTAATTACAAACGTGCTTATAGTTAAATGCCACATGATCTAGCTGCTACATATTTTAAGGAAAATTCTCGTAGTTATGCTTTTAATTTTTCTACATACCTACTGGCTAATACAGCTAGTCAACTAACGTTCAAAAACTGGTTGGGTTGCTGTGTGAGCTTAAAATGACGTTACAAGTTACAAGCTGAATAATTTATAAAAAATAATGATGTAATTTATTGCCATTTGATTGTGTTGCATTCAGTCGTCAAGTGATTTGTTATGCAGCAGGTTTAAATCTTTTTATTTTGTGGTCGTATAACAGTTTTTGCAACTAAGTATATGTGGTAAATCCCATATTTGAAAAATTCGTATAGATGCGTACATTGCTTTATTTAAAAAGTCGGTTAATGACACGTTTGAATCAGGATTTATGCCAACAAAATACCTAGTATAAAAACATTGAGAAATATATAAATAATTTTTGCGTATGTTTCATTGTGCATCCACGTGCCTATTACTTCAGTTTAAATAACTAAATTAATATAAATATCGCAAATCCATCACGTAGGTCATTGGCTTCTTCACACCAAAAATAATAAAAAAATGCAAATCGCAATTTATTTTTAACACCCGTTTGTAGCGGATGATGAATGATTTTTTGCCATTTAATTAACTTATTCGATTTATTTCACACTGATTTTTAATTTTAGTGTGAAAAAGTGGGCGACCTTAACAATTAAAAAGTTCTGTAAGTAGGTATTTTTAAATATTCAATGACACACAATATATTATAACGCTTATGCTGGCTATTATGCAATATTCCAAACTTGTACATGTAGTATACCTATGTGTCTACAATGATCGTATACAAGATTAATATTATAGAGCCTCTCACATTAAAGATTACCCTTCTTTTGAAGCTTTTAGAACTTTAATTAAATTAGCTGGTTAATTTAATTCCAATTATAATCATACAATGACTTCCTCTGATAACAATAATTAAAATATGTCCTAAAGCGTTTTTATCTAGATAACGTTAGAAATTAGGGCCTTTACATAAACTTAATTGCTCTACTTGTAGTTATTGTAATCATTAATTTCTAATACCATTAATATTTACAAACTACTCGTGCATAATCGAATATAGGTAATACCGCAATTAAACTTTTTCACGTCATTACCATACTTGCATTTATAAGTATGTTTATAAGTTCTGAGTATTTTAACCTTTTTCCTGTTAAGTCTTGCCAATACATATCATAAAAACAATAGGTCGGTTGTTGCCAAGCTGCGCAACTTGAGCTGCGTATCTTGTGGAAAACCTACAAATCATTAGGTATTACGAAAGGAAAGAATACAAAAATATAAATAAGATAAAACTAAATACAAAAAATTTGCACTACCTATAAATCTTAGCTCTTAAACATAAAATTACGACTTGGGTCCCTGTTTTGCATAATTGATAGTAGATGCTAACAGTTGGTTTCATTATTAAATACGTATTTAATATGACTACTGAAAAAGTTATATAATTAAATAATAAATACATTTTAAATAAGCTCTATAATAATAGAGGCCTAACCTAGTGCTTAGGTGCGTTAGCTACTATTAATTAGTATTCTGTGCTAGTGTTTAAATATCTGGTTTTAACCTAAGCTTTATTTAAGAGGCCGTATCGATTTTAAGAGTGATTTTGACTTGTGTCTTTAATTCTTTAGGAGCTCGTTTAAAAAAACTAACTACTATGTTATATGAAAGTAATGGTATAATTTAAAATTCTCTAGAATATTCGATTATATAGATCTGCCGTAACAACGTTTGCGCTCCCGTATATAATCTAAAATTCTAGAGAACTTTAAATTATTCCATTTCTTTCATAAAACATATAATATGTATTTTTTTTATTGCAAATTTTTAAGCATTAACCTATCATTTAGTGTGTATTTTTTATTTTTTTTAACTCTGTTGTAAGAACTAGAAATTCGACGCCATATACGCATAAAATTTCATCAAAGTAAGGCTATTTTAACTTAGATGTTCTTTGAATTTTTCAATAAAAGTACATAAATTGCCTCGAACATATTTTAGGATGTCTCAGTGTCTTTACTGTAGTATATTTTATAAGAAAACTTCTTCTATTAAATTCCGTGTAAAATACAAAGACACGAACGTCCCGCATGGAAAAAATTGAAACACGCCTTAGGTTATTGGCTATTAAACAAACTGGACAATGAATATCAATAAATTATCTCGAACGTATTTTAGATATTGAATGAATCTTTAATTTAAGATATCATCACACATTGTTACTAATTTAGTTTTGTTAAACGAGCGTCTAAAGAATTACAGAAACAAGTAAAAATCACTCTAAAATCGATAAGGACTCTTAAATTACAGGAAATTCTATGAGAAAAACAAGTACCTATGCTACATAACTGTACCTAAGGTATATTCTAATATTTTTTTTTCCTATTATTAATTCTATCCATATTAGTGCTATTTCTATTTTAAACATGAATAAATAGCATACATTCTCGAACGCTCTGGAAGATCCTCGTCTAAATGAAGCTTAAATGCGGAAGAGTAAAGAATTAAGAAACTATACGAGACAGAATAAAAACAAAAAATAAATCTATAGTATAGCATTCATTGGAACAGATAGTCTGGACCTATTTGGTTCTTGAAAGTTGAAGCAGAAATATATACGATACTTTTTGGTGCTCTAAGCTCTATTCGAACGTTCTTACAAATTCTAGGCAAAATTTAAAGCAAATGTTGCGACATAGCCTTGTTTGGACCTATTTTATCGGAGCAACAAGAATTACAGCGAATACATTCTATTTTTATTTTACTCTATTTGATAATGTCATAGGTATAACCACAGTATTACAATATTAGTATAACTATGAAAAGACGAATTTTGTTTATTTAGATGAGCTTTAAAAAAAAACAAATAAACGAAAAACGACCGCGCTTAGTTTGAATGCTCTATGTCTATAATATGATACATTTATGTGATGATCATGAAATTTAAAATGATTAATAAGCGAACAATTAGGTAAACAACTATGGGAATATAAAAACTACATAATCATTTTCACAGGAACGTCACATATTATATAACTCGTGTAACATTAATCAAACTTACAATAATAATTAATTAATACTATTGTGTGTGAATGATTACATTTATCCGACTGCGCCAAACAAGCGTTATGTATGTCGAGTGTTTAAACAGTATGTTATTGTACCTATTTAAATGAGACTTGAAGGATTTTAGTCTGGGTTGTAGATTCGTCTCAATTGTAGTTTTTCTTCAATAATTACATATTAGGTACGCAATTTTCGTAGAAAATCGTACATCTCGCATATATAATATAATATTCCTACTGTTTCTTCTGTCTATAATGCTTAGTATTAGACCTAAACTTTAAGACTAATCAGGTACAGGGATATTAACATATGGAATATATAATTATATATATATATTTTTTTTATATTGATAGCTAAGCGTTTGTCCACTATCACACATGCACCTTGCCGGCGGTGATGCAGACTTTGGAGGTTACGACAAATCAACGAGGGATCGGCAATAATTCTGCAAGCTCGCCTCTTCCAAAGCTCCAAGGTGAGTTTTGGCGGATCCACCCAAAGATAGCTACAGTATTCCACACACGACCGAACTTGGGCTTGATAAAGTTTGAGAAGCTGTTCCGGTATGAAGTAATTTCTCACTTTGGCAAGTAGGTATTCCAAGTTTTTTGGCTCCAACTTGGGCTTTGGACTCGATGAATTCTACGAAATTGAGATTGGCAGAAATCGATACACCCACTTCATAAATTAAAAGACATCAACCACATAATAAAGGTAATATAAATAACCTTACAGGAAAGATTGGATCAGTCGTTTGAAAGCTGTACTGCAATTTTTATTACCATGTCGTTGCACTATAAACTTAACCTGTAATTATCTGGTTTAATGTTATTTTACAGTAGTAGTACGGCTTGTTAACATAAATTACGGTCCCATCTGGCAGAAAGCATAAAACTTAGCATACATGTAGCTTTTATATATGTGCTTTAATTTTGATAAGGAAACACGCTGAGAAATGATCCCCCCCCCCCCCCTTTCTCCATTTTATCTCTCTCATTCTGGTTTTTTTTAATTTCTACAAAAACGATAGGACTAATGAGTTTACTTTTCAAGAAACAAATAAAGGTCGGTAAATTACCTACTCAACAATACTAAATTTATAGTGATAAGACATATACTTTTTAATAAAACCGTCAATGTATTGTAAACTTAGAAAGAAATTTTTATATTTTT
>CAJQZM010023909.1:347-11963 GCA_907164665.1 Colias nastes | reverse complement strand
CGCAAAGTTGGGGAAGAGAGGCGATGATGAGTTGAGAGTGGGGCAATTTGGGTTTGGGCAACGTAATCCGAGGGGCCAGAAACTTGCTGATTTTCTGGAGAAGGAAGGACTCTTTATGATGAATTCCTTCTTCCAGAAACCGAATCACAGGAAGTGGACCTGGCTGAGCCCGGATGGAAGGACGAAAAATGAGATAGACTTCATTATGACCACGAAGAGACAAATATTCAAAGATGTATCTGTGATCCATAGGGTGAAAACCGGAAGCGATCACCGAATGGTACGAGGCATCTTGAATATTAATGTCAAACGTGAAAGATCACGTCTAATGAAGTCTACGCTCCGCCCTTGCCATGCTCAGATCCAAAACCCCGAAAGCTTTCAACTGGAGCTCCAAAATCGCTTCGCTTGCCTCGACAGTAGCGTCTCTGTGGACGATCTTAATAACAGGCTGGTAGAAACTATCCGCGCGGTTGGGTCCCACTTTAAAACCCGTAAAGTAAATCCGCAAAAACTCTCGGACCAAACTCTGAAACTAATGGCAGACCGGCGCTCTATGCCACTGCGCACATCTGAAGATGCTAAGTCATATTATAGGCAGCTCAATAGACGGATATCTAAATCTCTGCGGCACGACATTCGCTCCTTTAATGCTTCAAGCATTGAGGAAGCGATTAAGCGAAACCAAGGCTCGAAAGTGTTTGCTAGAGAGATGTCTATTGGGCAGAGCCAGCTGACGAAGCTGAAGACAGATCGTGGCGTAGTAGTGTCGGCCAAGCCAGAGGTATTAGGAGAGGTCGAGAGGTTCTACCGGCAACTTTACACCTCAGTTGCCAAGCCTGTTTCTAGTCCGGCGAAAGACCCAAGAGCCCGACTTACCCGACATTTCACCGAAGATATCCCGGACATCAGCCTGTACGAGATTAGGATAGCTCTGAAACAGCTTAAGAACAACAAGGCGCCGGGTGAGGATGGAATCACCTCTGAGCTTCTGAGAGCGGGTGGAAAACCAATCCTCAGAATGCTACAGAGGCTATTTAATTCCGCCTTACTCGAGGGCACAACGCCTGAAGCATGGAGCAGGAGTGTGGTTGTTCTGTTCTTCAAAAAGGGAGACAAGACCCTATTGAAGAACTACAGACCGATATCACTCTTGAGCCATGTTTATAAGCTGTTCTCAAGGGTTATCACGAATCGTCTCGAACGCAGGTTAGATGACTTCCAGCCTCCCGAACAAGCCGGTTTCCGTAAAGGCTTTAGCACCATAGACCACATCCACACGCTGCGGCAAATTATACAGAAAACCGAGGAGTATAATTTGCCACTATGCTTAGCGTTTGTGGACTATGATAAAGCCTTCGATTCGATCGAGACCTGGGCCGTGTTAAGGTCTCTCCAGCGGTGCCGTATTGACTATCGGTACATCGAAGTATTGAGAAGTTTGTACGAACACGCCACCATGTCAGTCCGAGTACAAGATCAGTGCACAAAGGCAATCCCATTGCAGCGCGGTGTTAGACAAGGCGACGTGATCTCGCCCAAACTTTTTACCGCTGCTTTGGAAGATGCCTTCAAACTGTTGGAATGGAAAGGACTTGGTATCAATATTAATGGCGAGTACATCTCTCATCTTCGTTTTGCCGATGATATCGTAGTCATGGCAGAATCCATGGAAGACCTTAATGCAATGCTCGATGACCTCTACAGAGTTTCACAAGAAGTGGGCCTTAGCATGAACATGGACAAGACGAAAATTATGTCGAATGTCCATGTTGTGCCCACTCCAGTCTCTGTTGGAAACTCTACTCTCGAAGTTGTTGACGAATATGTCTACCTAGGACAAACCGTCCAATTAGGCAGGTCCAACTTCGGGAAGGAGGTCAATCGTCGAATCCGACTCGGATGGGCAGCGTTCGGGAAGTTAAAGAATATCTTTTCGTCCAAAATCCCTCAGTGCCTGAAGACTAAAGTCTTCGAGCAGTGTGTGTTACCAGTGAT
Source organism: Colias nastes (assembly GCA_907164665.1). NCBI lineage: Eukaryota > Metazoa > Arthropoda > Insecta > Lepidoptera > Pieridae > Colias > Colias nastes. The sequence goes on along the minus strand of CAJQZM010023909.1, from coordinate 9,965 downwards.
GACCTACGGAACAGAGACGTGGCCTCTAACCCTGGGCCTTGTGCACAAGCTCAGCGTCGCCCAACGTGCTATGGAAAGGGCTATGCTCGGAGTTTCCCTACGAGATCGAATCAGAAATGAGGAGATCCGTAGGAGAACCGGAGTCACCGACATAGCTCGCCGGATTAGCACGTTGAAGTGGCAATGGGCGGGGCACATAGCCCGTAGAACCGATGGCCGTTGGGGCAGAAAGGTTCTGGAATGGAGGCCACGAACGGGAAGACGAAGCGTGGGACGACCTCCCACAAGATGGACAGACGACCTGGTCCGAGTGGCAGGGAGCCGCTGGATGCAGGCCGCCGGTGACCGGTCGTACTGGAAATCCTTGAGGGAGGCCTTTGTCCAGCAGTGGACGTCCCACGGCTGAAGCGACGAGATTTTGCGTAAAAAAGAACAATCATACATCCCTACTCTTTTTGCGTTATTCGTCATTAGAATCGGTTCAGTTGTCACATGAAACAACGAACGAGTAACAAACGAACATCCATCTCTATAGTAACAAACATACACCACACGTACATTCTCACAATTTTTCGCATTTAAAAATATTAGTATGATAGGATAAAAATATAATATCATAAGAATAGTATTCCCACTGAAACATACATTCTATATTTTTCACAGAATATAATACTACCCACTGAAATATACATCGTATATTTTCCACAGAGTATACTAGCAGAATACAATATAAGTGGGATAATATAATGACCGTGGGTGGTGGTGGTGCAGGCAAGCTGCTAGCAACAGCGGGGCTGGCGTCGAGCCATCTCAACAGTTGCACCAAAAACGCGCCCCACGCAGCACCACCCGACACCAGCCGACAGAACATTGGGAACGTTAGTGATGCACTCCTGGGGAGAGATAATCTTTACTAAATAAAAAGCTTATAATTTATATAAAACTAATAATTAACAAAAGACTGATTTACAATAACATCGTGACAATATTATACTACATATAAATGATAAGTAATAGATCACAAGTAATGGCAAAATAATGTTTATAGTTAACTGATTAAATAGTTTTTGAATTAATTAGATCTGTTAAAAATTTATAAAAATACTCATCATATTTTACACATACTTTATAAATTTCATTTATAATATCTATATAGAAAACGCTTTTATAATGTTCTTTCAGGGACTAGATAAAAAGACAGAACTATAATAAGTCCCCTTAATAATCATAATTATAACATCATCTAAATGCAAAACTCTATACATAAACCAATTTAAAACTGTCTTCAAATGTGTTTAATAAATTCGAATCAAAAAGAGTAAACATTACAGCAAAATCAAGTAATAAAAAACAATAAATTTTACGACCTAAGCTTAAACTTGAAAAATAAATTCAACCTTATTTCCATGAGCTAAAGTTCGATTTACAAAGGACAAAAATATTGGGATATCGATATTTATAATCTACTAGCTTTAGGCCCGCAGCTTCGCTCGTATTGTCGAAAACTTCACAATTTATAATTATTAAAAGTCACTCCATTTACTTAAAAAAACCGCATAGAAATCCAATGCATAAATGAAGATCTATTTACCTCTAATACTTTCAACTCATAATTAATCATATTATACTAGCTCTGCCACGCGATTTCACTGACAAAAATCTATAATCTCTATAGCCTTATATTATGCTATAATGATACATTCAAATTTTATTTATTTGCAAGATGTAGTTACAAATTATAGATGTTACCTACATCACTGCCAAGTATCATCAAATTCCCTTCAGTGGGATATTATTTTAATAACTAATAGATTATTATTTTAACACTGACCCAAACCGTCCATTCACCAGATTCCTGAGCAGCTCCCCCCAGGTATCCTCCTCGGGGGGTGGAGGGGCACTGGTCAGGGTGAGCCCCAGGACCAGCAGCTCCAGGTTGGGGGAACTGCCTCCGGTGAGGTAGCGGGCCAGTACTGCCAGCCGGGAGATGCTGGAGACCAGGTGGACTGTGGAGTATATGTGGATCGCTGCTTTGCGGAGACGGTCGGATTTACTCTGTAAAATAATCAAAATGGTAAAATAGAAAAAAAATGATTATCGGTTATGTTCGTTAAAGTACCAATATAAGTAACTATAAAATATATGGTAATTGAAATTGCTTACAAACTTGCGCTGTAAAAATATGTGTAGTAATTTTTTTTAAACTCAATGTTATCCGCCACTTCGCTCGCTTTTTAAATGTCAATATTTTAACTATTTTCGATTCAATTGAAGACACACAAAAAATGTCATTTAAATAGGTCTAGCCGTTTAGAATTAATCAGTGAAGGAAAACCCGCATAGTTCCCATTCCCGTTGGATTTCCGGGATAAAACTTATCATATGTGTTAATCCAAGTTACCATCTATATGTGTGCTAAATTTCATTATAATCGGTTCAGTAGTATTTGCGTGAAAGAATAACAAACATACACACACACACATCCATCCTCACAAACTTTCGCATTTATAATATTAGTAGGATAGTAGGATTCCTTACCTTCCCCAACCTGCCATCCTCTAGATCCTCCCGCCACCTGTCCACCACCTTCTCCAGCTTATCCCGCAGGTACGGCAGCAGCACCAGCAGGGCCAGGGATCCCTTCTCCAGGGCGTCCGGTAGACGGGAGCCCAGGTTGAACTCGGAGCTTGGTGATATTGGGGAACGCATCAGACCGTAAAATGACTCAGAGAATGATGCCGCTGGAAGTTATTCTGTGATGTTATTATTGTGCAGTAATAATAATTATTATTATATTCTATCAAAAATAATGGAATTTGTCATGATTACTTGAAATAAAAAATAAGAGACTTTTACAGGAGTAAACTGTAGTAAATTTAAATAATCTTAAAATACATGCTTTGTGAAAATGATAATTAAAATATTTTAGTTAGAGAGAAATAACATACAAGCTATAGTTATTTAATTGAATTAAGTATTTTGTTTGTTGCATGATAAGACAATAAGCCTAACAAATTAAAAAATATATCATGCTTTGTACACAGAAACACAAACTTAACATATCACACACATACACCTTTGATTAATATATAAATGTTCATATCTCTTACCATAGTGCTTAAGGTAGTGGTACTGCAGGCAACAGTCAAATAGTAGATACAGCTCATCATACCATTTCTCGCACCAGCCACATTTGTTTGGGTACACAGATGCTACATACTGAAATATAATGTTTGTATTTTAGAATTATCTTATATATAATCAACATAATTATTATAATGTTTTTTGTTTTTTAATGTTATCTTAAACACAAAATGATGAATAATTGAACGCATTACGCACATGGTTTAAGTTTTAGAAATTATTTAAAATAATTATGCTTAAGATTAACATTAGCTTTCGTTGTATGTATGCTTTTACAAACAATGTTCAGAGTAACTTTTTGAATTTACGTTGTTATTATAAACTAAATCTGAATATTTTAACAACTCTATCAGCAATAAATGGGTATAGAATTCCTGAGTGGCAAAGTTCAAATTTTTTTCAGAGTTTGTCCCAACTCAACCGGAGCAAGATGCCACTTATAAATTTATCAAATACATGTGCACCAGGTTACCTCGATAAGTTTACGCAAAGCTGGCTTCACTGTAGCTCCCAAAGCCTCTTGAGCTGCTACTTCAAACACCGACGGAGTCCCTTGCAGCGTTCGTGTCAAATGTGCCGCGTAAACCGCCATATTTATAAATTACACTTTACAAAATTCTGAATCAAATACTCATGGCGTTAAAGAGAATTTATTCATTTTAATGTTTTGATATCACTCGTGCTGCGCTTATCAGCTGTTTTGCTTGACAATGACAATATTATTATCAACGACATTGACAACTCAAAGTGACAATGTATTTTGTGAAATTGTGACACTACGTTCCAATTTATGACTATCAAAAGACTCGATAAAAATTGAGTAAGTGTTCCGTGGAAAAAGTCTTCTTTTTAAAAACAATTGGGAATCGTTTGACTACAATCTCACCTGCTGGTAGGCGAAGATGTTGTTGGAGCGCGCCGCGCGCGTTTTTATAGAAATTCTACGTTTGAAAATTGTACTCGTCGAGGAACACAGATTAATTAGGAAGCAAGTTCCAGACTCCAGTAATTTGCAGTTACAAAAAAATAATTTTGCCTCTTACCTTACAAATATTTTGTTAAACCACAGTGTAAAACGTAACTTGACTTTGAATATTAATTTTAGTCACATGGACCTATATATATACAGAGCAAGTAATTGGAGTTTGGACCTCACAAAGGACCTATATTCATAGCATCATAGTGTTTGTCACTTAGAGTATATATACTATCTATAGAGTGCGAACAACCAAGTGGGAACAGTAGGCACAGGTGGGAACAACACGACGCTCCCGCCGCGAGCGCTCGCAGTCGTGGTTGAGTGCTCACGAAGTGCGTTGCTCTGGATTTTTTTTCATATTTACGAATAAACATGGTGAAATGTGCAGTTCTATCTTGCAAAAACGATACTAGAAAATACACAAAATTGAAATCCACTATCACATTTCATCAGTAAGTCGATTGTTATACTTATTTTTATGAAAATAAATCTAGCATCGCGGGGGTGAAGGGGAGGTGGGAGGCGGACACGCGCAGGGTCGCTCGCGCGCCTCACTGCCGCCACGTGATCATAGTGATGTGACCTGACCAACGCTATACTCGATATAAAGTTTACTAGAAGAACTATATTTTAACAAATTATTTATTTAACTTTAAAATTAAAACTCTTTTAAAAATGTATTATAAATAAATTTGTGGTGTGTTTTGTATGACACACTTTCTAATATTATGAATGCGAATGTATTATAGCGTAAATGTAAAGTATGTAATGTTACGGTATATTTTCTGAACCGCTTAATTGATTTTGAAAATTTTGATAGTAGAATGGATAAAATTAAATAAAAAAATTATTAATATTATTTATTAGATATATTATCATTTTAAATTATTAATTATTCCTTAATATTTTTTACCATTTTTAAAACATTATTATTATTGTTTGATTTATTATTAAAGAAATAGCACTAAACCCGATCTTTTATTTTATTAACTTTATTATTTAAAAAGTACTCACGTTTTTCTGATATTCCAATTAAACATATTTTTTAAAGTACCTACTTATAATAATTAATACAAGGAAATTTCTTATATAATATTTAATATTCAAATGGAATAAACAAACTTTATTCAGTTGGTAAACAAATTTAAAATTACATATTTATACTTTATTCATATATTTTTCCTTTAATAACTTATTGAACATAAAATTTACTTATGATACATATTTATTTACATAACTTATCGATAGTTCAACACGCAATTGATACCTACCCATCCCTATTTGTCACACACACATCTATATAGTATCTATAGCTCATCTGCCTACGATGCGCAATATGCAATTTGTGCAATACACTCGCTCTATACTATTGTAATAATATATACTCTAAGGTTTGTCAGTTGTCCCTTGGCGACAATTTTAATTATTCCTTTAAAATTTTTCTAAAAACAGTAATACAAAAAAATAAAGGTTAAATAAAACGCAATTTCTATTAAAAATACTTTATTTATATACAATTCAATACAATACAGCAAATACACGTGTACAAAAGCAATTCATAAATTAATTATTTTTAAAAAGACAATGAAACTGAGTACCTGTGCACTTTAAAATATTTTTTCATTTTTACTAAAACTTGGCAATAACACGGTATTGGTATTAGAATACATAGATAGAACTTACTAGGTTTGCATGAATTCTTTCAAATAGATACTGTTCATTTATTTTCCTGATTAAAATTATTAATTACAAAAAGAAACCAACTGTAAAATATGTAGAACAAGGTAGAGGTAGGTAGGTCTAGGTACCTATCACAGCTTTAAAAAGTTATCATACTAAAAAAAATGTGCTGTTTATTTTTATTTTATTTTTTAATTCACTAATTCTCATTTGCTAATGCAAGCACAGATAGCATAAGCAGAACTTTGCACAGGTATATTTCTAGTTAAATTAATTAATAATAGCAATCTGAGCACCTTTCCAGTAATATGAACACGTCATTCAAGCACCCACTTTATATTAAACGTATATATTTTTATCTATAGCATACTAATTACCTGTGTGATATGTGATATGATATTTAAATATTTCTTATTACAGTTTTTAGCAATGTACGATATGATATTACATAAAAATGTCAATGAGTTTGGATAAAACATTTTTGGGCAATGCAATGTTACAATACGTATGATTGATTTTTTATTAAAAAAAGATTTCCCTTACATTTGACATATTTATTAACTACAACACAATTAATGTCTTTTAAATAAATATTTACACTTACATCAATCAGACTGGTCAATGTATGGCTTAATGATTTAGGAACAAAGTTATATACCTAGAATAAAGAATACATACGCATTACTTATAAAATTTTACAGTACTGAAAATATGGAATCCTAGCGAAACTTAAGTTTGGCCTTATGCCAGGCGGGAAAGTCGTAAAAGATTTCTGAATTTTTAATCGGTCTACTCAAGATGTTTAAAAAAATATATTTAAAAAATTATGTAGAATACATTTTATTGATATTATAACAAATGTTCTATTGTATGCTGAAGGGAATAATAATTAAATTAATATACCAAACAAGTAAGTTTTGTATTTAACTAATTTTTCATTGCTTGAATAAAAATTTAATTTATATCACATTTGATCAGATCAAAGAGAGAAATGTCTCAAGATCTCTTCTTTACCCAATTGAAGGTTTTAGAAAGTCATCTACATATTAATAAAGCGACTTCTGAAAAAAAAAGAAGATTTCATAATAAGATAGACATTCTAAGTTGTTATGAAATATCAATTGTAAATGAGTAAGACTGATTTCAACCTTACTGCAGAAAAATTAAGGATGATAAAAATAATGTCAATAAGAAAACATTCACTGTATGTAGATAGAAAAAAATATCTTATAGGTTAGTGAAAACTTTTGACACTCAAAAAGTTATGAAATGCAATGGCAGTGAATCTAAATAGAGGAAGCAAAAGCATAAAACTGGTCAAACATAAAAAAAATAGGTATATTCATGGACGTATAAAAAAAGACGGACGCCGTATTACGAACAAACAACGTGAAGCCACCATAGTAAGCTAGCGATCGTGTAAAGACAATAAACACGCACACACTCTCACCATAGTAAGCTAGTCGGCCGCCATTACGTCGTGAACTACCGACTGATTAACTGCGTCACTGTTTCACAAAAAATATTTAAAATGCCGTCTTGCGTGGTTAAATGGTGTCGCAACAGTACAATTTTAAATAACAAAACACAAGGGATTACATTCCACAGGGAAGCAAGTTATTTCTTTTATGTTTTAATGACAAAATTATTACGGCAAAATTTATAGAAAAAAATACAGCCGCCATTGTCATCAGGACAGCTGTTGCCATGGCAACATGGCACACACACATGGATGTTTCGCCGCCATTACTAGGCTTCACTCAATGTTTAGGCGATATACCGTCCGTCTTTTTTTATACGTCCATGGATATATTAATATTACTCAAATGGTTAGTGAATATACCTTGTATGTTATATATTTATCTACGTCAGTTTTCCCGCGCAAATGAACCCATAGACAATCCAGATTTTGCAAAACTTATTAAAAATACCTAACCAACTATGTTTAATGGTAGTGTTTCTAAATGTGTAAATTTTATTATAGATCTATTACATATTAATATTTATATTATGAGCATATTAAATACTACAACATCCATTTTATTTAAATAGATGCGAATACATTGATTTATTACGTGATTATTATAAAAATATTATATCACGTTTGACTTATATTGACCATAACATCACTGTTCTTATTTTGATTCATCACTAGTCGTTAAAATACAATTCGTCACTGGATTGTGATTCCAGATAAAAAGAAAACATAAGGCAAAAAGTTACAAATCGATTGTATACCTATTTGATTAGTACTTGTGTATAGTTTTTATACACAAATAAATCACTCAACTAGAACTCAAAACAAATAAAAAATACATTATTAGGCCAATTCCTAAACTCTTACGTCACTAGATGGCGTTGCGCCAAAAAGTGAAAATTTTATTATTTTTTTTTATTTCCGTACAGATGTCGCTGTATGAAAATAATATCAAATGTGTGTGATATTGATTTTTATACAAAATCTAGTCATAGTTTTATCAAGTCCTAGGTGGCCTAGAAATAGTCAAATGATATCGATTGTATCTATTCAAATGGTGTATATTGTAAGTTATCTATGACGCAGAGTTATTGTATTGCGGCCGACCCGCCAACTCTAGTAAATATCTGTCGGGATGCTCTATCCAGTCCGCTGCTGAGATCTTTACCTGGAATTCGAAAATAATAAAATAATTAATGATAAAGAAATTTTTTTTTCCTTCAAATAAATTAATGTTAATTGGCTAGAAAAAATTTTTTTTTGTAGATTTATATCCGTTTTTTATTTTAAAATTATTGAAAATATAATGACTACACGTGTAAAATTGTAATAATAAACTCACACTACATTTGATCACAAATACATGGCAATGAAAATAATCTCTAAAATAAATAAGCAAATTATTTTTAAATTTGATCTTATTTTTCCTAAATTATATGTCATCAAACAAATGTAATATTACAGCATTATCATTATTTAAATAATCAGCTACGTACATTCCTCTGCCGCTCGGCCTCCTTCACCTGCCACTTCTTGATATCGAGCTGTGTCTCCCGCAGCGCCTGGTCACCGCAGCCCCACACCTACACCACAATCATGGACTATTATATGACATTAAAACGTTACTTTAAAATCCCATAGATTACCATTGAAATTAACAAAATAATTAATGAAAAATAGCACAAAATAATATACAGAGTGAAGTTTTCAATTGGGCATGGTACGCAAATTTTGAAATTATGACAAATTCGATTTCGTCTACCACGCCCAGCTGAAAACCCTGTATTTATTTATGAATTTTCAACAAAGGATACAGTCACAAAATAATATATTATTTTACATAGCTTATTATTAAATACATGGTTTGCCGTACCTTCAATATTAGGAAATTACAGCATAACATATAAAGTACTGTATGTACTAACCTCAATAGCCCTCAGCTGGTAGGGCACGCCCTGGAAGCGGAAGCCGTCGAAGGCGTCGTTGATGTCGAGCAGTGGAGCCCTTGGGTCGGAGCCGGCGCGCAGCCCGCGCGGGTAGCCGCGGATGTGCGTGTTCAGGTACAGCATGCGCGCGCCCACCTCCACCACGCAGAACCTGCAAGCGTGTACGTAACGACATGTACTGTTACGCGTGTACGTAACGACATGTACTGTTACGCGTGTACGTAACGACATGTACTGTTACGCGTGTACGTAACGACATGTACTGTTACGCATGCACGTAACAACATGTACTGTTACGCGCGCACGTAACAACATGTACTGTTACGCGTGTACGTAACGACATATTATACTGTTACGCGTGTACGTAACGACATATTATACTGTTACGCGTG
>CAJQZM010023902.1:0-21374 GCA_907164665.1 Colias nastes | reverse complement strand
TTTTTTTTTTTCTACTTGTTTCCGGCTACGGCGCCATTTTGAGAAGCCTTGTTATGACAATTGACAATTGACATTTATTTGAATGAAACGTCAAACGACCATTGTGTCTAATAACGCTAGGAGTAATTGTATTCTATGGCCTGTCATCAACAGCGAAGGTATGACATTGACAGTTAACAAAGGCCTTGTCGAATTTAATCGTACTCAAGATCCCATTTGCGATATTGAGGCTATCGAAGACCATGATCGCTTTAAAGTCGTCACAGTCAACGAAGAGAGACTTCCACCTGGCTCTTCCATCATTCAAGTGCGGGTTCTCGGAAATAAGGTCGGCAACGGTGTGGTTACACCGCCTCGGCATCATGGGCTGCAGGGAGTGGCCTACTCTCTTCCATCCACCCTGCTCACTGGTGAAGACGGGTACATCAAAGTCATCAACATGGGCTGCGAGGTTATCGTGTGGCCGCCGGGAGAGGTCCTAACCAGGGCTGAAAGCTGCCAGGAGCCTCCACTACAGCCAAATAGCCAGGTACTTACCCTTGCTTGCCATAGATTTGCCGATTATAATGCTAATAATATAGGTCAACCCTCAACTACTGACTTATGTATAGGAGGTGTAAAATTAAACGACAAAAATAGGTCCGTTAAATAATAAGCAACATTCAGATCTTATCAGTTTATTAGTACAATATAAACATTGTTTTGCTAATGGTACAAAAGATCTAGGGTGCACAGGTTTAGTGCAAATGAAAATAAAGCTTACTAATAGTAATCAGCCTATTTACCGCCAGCCTTATCGCTTATCGCATAGCGAACAAGCAGTAGTTCAGCCTAAAGTGATTTATTAGATGCCGAGATTATCAAAGAGTCTGAATCTAGTTATGCATCTCCGGTCATTTTAGTCAAAAAGAAAAACGGTGACAGTAGGATGTGTGTTGATAACCGTGCCTTAAATGCTATTACCGTAAAAGATAGATTTCCATTGCCAAACATAGACGATCAGGTTTCGAAATTAGCGGGCCACAAATATTTTACGAGTTTAGATATGGTTCAAGGCCATCATCAATAATTACGTGTTAGTTGTATACGTAGTATATTATTATTAGTCTGTGGTGTTAGTAATGAAGATACACACAAAACTGCATTCATAACACCTCAGGGTCATTTCGAGTACACTCGTATTCCATTCGGTTTAGCGAACGCGCCATCCGTTTTTATGCGGTTGATAAATAAAATAGTTGAATCTGTAGGTAGAACTGAAAATAATAATGTTAAAAACAAACATGGTAAACGTGAAATTTTGGCATTTCTGGACGATTTACTCTTACCCTCGAATGACGTTATGTCAGGCTTAGACATTTTGCAAGCGGTACTTGTCAAACTTGAAGTAGAAAATTTAAAATTAAACATGAGTAAGTGTTCGTTCTTGCAAAATGAAATAACGTATTTAGGTCATAAAATATCGGCTAAGGGTATTCAACCGGGCGATTCAAAGTTATTAGCGGTGTCTCGTTTTCCAACACCGACCAATGTTCATAGTGTGCGTCAATAATTATCGGGTTGTGTAGTTATTTTCGTAAGTTTATTTACAATTTTGCTATCATTGCCCGCCCTTTTACCGATTTAACTAAAAAGAAAGCTTCGTGGATATGGAGTAGTGATCAAAACAATAGTTTCGAACAATTAAAAAAAAGTGTTTGTGTTCCGAGCCTGTGTTAGCTATGTACGATCCTGTGCTTTCTACAGAAATACATACTGACGCGTGTAAATTAGGAATAGCCGGTATACTTCTACAAAAACAGATTGATGGTACGTTGCGACCCGTTTTATATTTTAGTAGGGTGACAAGTAAAGAGGAAAGCATGTATCATAGTTATGTACTGGAAACTCTTGCCGTAGTAGACTCCTTGCGTCATTTTCGCGTATATATAGTAGGAAAAAAAGGTTAAGATTGTTACTGATTGTACAGCAGTCCGCGCTACGCTTACTAAACGTGACATTATACCACGTATCACAAGGTGGTGGCTTTCTATACAAGATTACGATATAAGCGTAGAGTATAGGCCGGGGGAACGAATGAAACATGTAGATGCGTTAAGTAGACATCCAGTAGACACTATGAACGTGAATCGTCTCGAAGTAGCGGATTGGTTTTATATGGTGCAATGTCAGGATACTAAAAGCGAGCGCTAGAATGAAACGTAACTTCGATAGGAAACGAAAATCCGCTCACATTTATAAGAAGGGTGATTTATTGCTAACGCGTCAAGCACCTACTTGTTCAGCATCCAAAGTTAACACTAAACTTGACGACTTGCATTCCGGTCCTTATGTCGTAACGAAAGTATTGGGCAATGATAGGTGCCAAATTAGAAGTATATAGGGTTTACGTGGGTATAAGAGTTTTAGTAGGTTAGTAGCTGCAGATTCGTTGAGGCCCTATAAAAGTATTGTTACAGTTTCTGATAGTGCTAGCAGTTCGGATGAGCAAATGGAAACCGAAGATCTTATTGATTTATTAGAGAGCTAATTATTTTTGTTGTTCCTGTGGGAACAACTGTTTCAGGATGGCCGAGTGTAACGGACAATAATATGTGCTCTGTGGTAACGGATGTGACGTCGCCTGTCACCCCCGTCAAAGCCAAGCCGCCATGTTGACATCCCCTCCTGCCAGCCGCCATGCCACCGCCATGCCTACCAGCCAGCCACGCGGAGGGGATAAGCCTATATATTAGCTTGCCATTGCTAAACGTGGATCATTCTTGATAAAACTTTCAAAATAAAGAAGTGTGTCGTTACGCTGATATTTTATTTCCACCATTTCTTCACAATTTACAACAATAGTTGTGTCAGTAGTATTTACTACCACTTTACTACTCTTTGGATTGTGTAATCTAGATAGATCTATGAAAAAAATATAAAAATTATTTAACCTTTTTATTTAAAACACAAGAAAGGATCATATATAAGAAGATATGAGAAGATAAAATGTGCAAAAGGGGCAATAGGACCTAACAACGTCTACCCGGCCTAAGACACTAGAACACTTCAATTATTGGGGAATAATAAAATGAGCGACTGAAATGAACTGAGAAAGCGACTGATGATGAGATACTGTTTTATAATGGAGCGGTATGAATTTGGCTAAGCGACAAATAAACTAAAGATGCGACGAATATTGGTTGGTAATAAAATAAAGATTGAGCGTACATAAAGAGGGCTGTGATTAATCCATTTGAGATATTTAAAATCTAACTGAGCGGCTAAGTTACAAGGTGAGCGACTAAATTACTAGGTGGGCGACAATACTAGAATACGTTTATTTTATTTTTAATAAATAAAATTTATTGGCATAGTGTTTCTTCAAATAGTATTTGATAAAATTAAAAAAAAAACTCATGGTACCTACTCAGTACTCTGCCCATTATAGCATATATTTTAAAGTGATGTTTCTATTCGAAAAACCTCATTTAAATGAAACATTTTTTCATTTTTTTATTATGATTAATTAATGTCGCTCAGTATAAATCTGTGGTATAAATAAATCATGTGACAAATCCTGAAAAAAATTCAGGACACAACCAAATATTATTACCTGTCGCTCTAATATTATTAAGCTGCTCATTTTGTATTTAAATAACTCAAATTAATATTTACGTAAGTCGCTGGTATAAAATGCTGTAAAGATGTTTAAAGTATTTTAGACAGCACTAGGTACCACCACTTAGAGTATATATTACAATAGTATAGAGCGCGTGTATTGCACAAATTGCTTATTGCGCATCGTAGGCAGATGAGCTACAGATCCTATTATTCTAATATCTAATATATATTATAAAGGCGAAAGTTTGTAAGGATGTACCTATGGATGTATGGATGTTTGTTACTCTTTCACGTAAAAACTACTGAACCGATTATAATGAAATTTAGCACACATATAGAGGGTAACTTTGATTAACACATAGGATAGTTTTTATCCCGGAAATCCCACGGGAACGGGAACTATGCGGGTTTTCCTTTGCAAACGCGGGCGAAGCCGCGGGCGGAAATCTAGTAATATTATAAATGTGAAAGTTTGTAAGTATGGATGTATGGATGTTTGTTACTCTTTCACGCAAAAACTACTGAACCGATTACAATGAATTTTAGCACACATATAGAGGGTAACTTGGATTAACACATAGGGTAGGTTTTATCCCGGAAATCCCACGGGAACGGGAACTATGCGGGTTTATCTTTGAAAATGCGGGCGAAGCCGCGGGCGGAAAGCTAGTACTATATAGATGTGTGTGTGACAAATAGGGATGGGTAGGTATCAATTACGTGTTGAGCTATCGATAAGTTATGTAAATAAATATGTATCATAAGTAAATTTTATGTTCAATATGTTATTAAAGAAGAATTAATGTATGAATAAAGTATAAGTATGTAATTTTAAATTTGTTTGCCAACTGAATAAAGTGTGTTTATTCCATTTAAATATGTCTTGTATTAATTATAAGTAGTTTAAAAAAAGTGTTTAATTAGAATATCTGAAAAAAATATTCGGACTTCTTAAATATTAAAGTTAATAAAATAAAAGATCAGGTTTAGTACTATTTTTTTTATAATAAATCAAATAATAATAGTATTTAAAAAATGTTAAATAAGAATAAGAAATAATTAATAATTTAAAATAAAATAATTAACAATATTAATAATTTTTTTATTCAATTTTATCAATTCTATACCTACCAAAATCTTCAAAAATCAATTTAGCGGTTAAAATATAATATCTTAACATTACATACATTACATTTACACTCGCATTCATAATATTAGAAAGTACAATACAAAACACACCACAAAATTATTTTTAATACATTTTTAAAAGAGTTTTAATTTTAAAGTTAAATAAATAATATGTTAAAATATAATTCTTCTTGTAAACTATCGAGTACAGCGTTGGTCAAGTCACATCACTACGATCACGTGGCGGCAGTGAGGTGCGCGAAGGGTGCGCGAGCGAGCCTGCGCGTGTCCGCCTCCCACTTCCCCTTCACCCCCGCGATGATAGATTTATTTTCATAAAAATAAATACAACAATCAATTTACCGATGAAATGTGATACTGAATTTCAATTTTGTGTTTTTTCTAGTATCGTTCTTACAAGATCGAACTGCACATTTCACCATGTTTATTCGTAAAAATGAAAAAAATCCCTAGAGAAACGCACTTCGATAGCACTCAACCACGACTACGAGCGCTCGCGGCGGGAACGTCGTGTTGTTCCCACCTGTGCCTACTGTTCCCACTTCGTTGTTCGCACTCTATAGATAGTATAAATACTCTAAGTACCACCAGTACTTTACCACAGAGTACTAAGTAATTTTTAATCTGCAACTTTCAAAATATTTCAAACTTCAAAGAGACATAATTTCGTGTGGCTGTCTGACACTTGACAGTCTGATGACTGATGAGAATTGAGAAGTGAGAACCAACTTCATTTCATTTTATTTCAATCCAGCATTATTTGTAGATAATATATAAATTATTAATTTAAGTAAAAATAACTATTTTTAATTTTATTATCAGCGCAATGATTCTAAATTTATGAAATTAATCACTAGTAAAGTTTTCAATATGAATCCAAAAAGTCCTGAAGCGAGGAGGAGAGATGAAAATCCTTTTGATGGCTTAAAAATAACGAATACCGAAATTCTAAGCACTTTAGAAAGGCGTAGTCAATGTCCACGCTGTGGTAAATCACGCATGTATTTTTGCTACACTTGTTTTGTACCTATTTCTGAATTAGAAAGTAAAATACCTTCATGTAAAGTAAGACCTTTTTTATTATTAAAATTTATTTAAATATGCAGTCATTCAAATCTACATGATTTGATTTATTTACAGTTACCTATAAAAGTGGATATAATTAAACATAAGCGGGAGATTGATGGTAAAAGCACTGCTGCTCATGCAGCTGTATTAGCTCCAAACGATGTGAGAGTTTTTACGTATCCCGACATACCTAGCTACGAAAAGGAAGAAAGAGTAGTTCTTCTTTTTCCAGGAACAGATGCCTGTACTGTAACAGAATTGTATACAGGTAAAGGGAATAGTGTATCCTATGCAGATAACCTCCTTGCTGAACTACCACAAGGTTATAATGTTGGTACATTGATGAGAAAAGTCTTCCATAACAATAAAGACGAAAATAAAATATATCATTCAGACATTCTACCTATAGATAGATTAATATTAATAGATAGCACATGGAACCAGAGTCGAGGTATATATGCTGATAGTAGATTACAAGTTATACCAAAAGTGGTATTACAAAATAGAGTATCTCAATTTTGGCGACATCAAAAAGGGAGTCCAAGGTGGTATTTGTCTACAGTTGAAGCTTTACACCAGTTTCTATTAGAATTGCATATTTGTGCTTGGGGTTGTGATGTTGGCTATAAAACAGAGCTTACCATTAATTCTCCAGTACATAGTGAAGAACCCCACTCACAGTGTATACCTTATAATGGACAATATGACAACTTATTATTCTTTTTCAAATTCATGTATGAAAAGCTTCATTCTATATATAAACATGAAGATATGTTAGCATACAAAAGACCAATGGAAGTATGATAATGTAGAAAATTGAGAATTAATAAATACATTTTATTATAAGTTTCTTCTGTTTATTATTTTATTTTTCGTTTGTTTGTTTCAACTATTAAAAGCATAACTGCATAAGATATTTAATTTATTTTCTGAAAAGGACAAAAATAAGATGCAGAAACAGTTATTAATATCTATTTTATTGAGATAAATATGGGTCACCAACAAGATCAAAAATTTTCTTATTTTCACCTGATTGTTACTGTAATAAAGTAATAATGGACAGTCGGTACGAAAACTATATTATTCTCAAGTATTCTTATCATCATTGAGAGCATTCTGAATGATAAAAGAATTGAATTTGAAAATCGCACCTCCTGTGCATAAAATAAAGTTACAATATTTTTAATTTAATAATGATGTCATCCTCACAATCACGATACCAATACTTTGCCGATAGTTTTCGTGCTAGCCCCTCTGGTCTCTGTTATTCTAATATAAGGGAGCTGTTCAAGTATTCTGTAATCCTTTAAAAAAGTACCTTTGCCATTTTTTATCCTTTTGATAATTATAGCAAAATCTATAAAAACTATTCTTCCATATTATATCATCATAAAACAAAGATTTTTCTGAAAAATGAGACAAAAAAGATTTTTTCATGTCTCTTAGATTTCTCAAAATGGTCTTAGTTATGGATAAGATTAGGTAAAATCACAAACTTTACTATGCATTCTACCAAACTTCAGAAATTATTACTAAACCAAGCACTCAAAGTTATTTGCTGAGCTCTTTGGAAACCAATTAATCACTGAGCTGTTTAAAAATCATCTGAGATATCTGTATCACTTTATTAGCCTTAAGCCTTAGGCATTTTCTATTTTCCTATCCTGTAATAGTAAAAATGGCGATAAAAAATAAGCAATATGAATACCTCATTATTGCTCACTTTATACTTGAACAGTTCCAAAGCATCATTAACTTTGACTCATAGTCACTAAACACATATTATGAATTTCTAAGTTTCTTTAATTCTAATGTATATTACAATATAATTATCAAACTTCATTTAGGCTGAAATAGCTTGAGTATGAGATACAAAAGCATCTCTACAATAATAATTATAACTATAACACTGAAATTATTTTTATATATTGCGCTTAACACTACATACTGTTTCATCCTTTAAGTCCATTGTTTATTTAAACAATTAAGTGTAAGGCATTAACTATAATTTACGCAAATCTAACACAAAAACACTTCCATCACTAGCACTCGCACCTACTTTTGTACCGCGAGAATTCCAGCACACTTCAAATATACCACCAGTACCCTTATAAGAATGTACAAGGGATCCTGATTGCGTAGACCAAATATGAACACATTTATCAAAAGAGCCACTGGCTAAGAATTTTCCATCTGGTGAAAAAGCTACACTGTATACTGGTTCTGTATGCTTTGTGAGTGTGTGCACACATGCACCTTTTTCAACATCCCAAAGACGTACTGTAGAGTCAAATGATGCACTAGCCAAAATTAAATTCATGTTAGGGTTTTGTGTCCCAGGGCCTGTAGGTGACCATTTTATTGTATAGATTTCTTTTGAGTGAGCTTGTAAATCATGTACACATGTATCTTGTTTCATAGACCAAATTTTCAAAGTCATATCATCAGAACAAGAAGCAAGCAGTTGTCCTTGAGGATCCCACTTTATAGCATTAACTTCATTCTGAAAGAATATAAAAATATTTTAATTTTACAATGACATTGAAAAAGTCATGCAAAATGACTGAAAAACACAAAAAAATTCTCTGTAAGATTTTAAGAATTTAGATTTGATACAGAGGTACTAAAAACATAAATAATGAATACATCTAAACTTACTGTGTGACCCAAGAAGCTCTTAATTGGTTTATCAACATGTAACTTGCACACTTGAATGCTCTGATCAGTTGAGCAGGAAGCAAATGATGTATTTGTTTGCCAATCAACATCTAGTGCAGGTGCTTTGTGGAAGGAAAATTGCTGAGTGCATTGCCCTGAAGCTGCATCCCAAATAATAGTTGTCTTATCCACCTGCGAAAATAAATCATATTATGTTTTCTTTGTTTTATTGTTTGATCAGGCTAAAGGTATATCAAGTATTATGAGCAGTAGAATTGAGTATTATCAAACTAATCAACTAAATTATATGAAAAGAATTTATATTTACCCCAGCACTCAAAATGTAATTTCCTCTTTTATTCCACTTTAAAGCAAAAATTGGTCCTTTGTGCTGACCTAGAGTAGAAGCAAGTTTACCATCAGTTGTCCAAATACGAGCATAGCCATCATACGAACCAGTCGCTAATAGGTGACCATCACACTGAAATTCAAAAATAAAAAGTTAAATCAACATGATCAATGCAACATTTCAATAACTTTACTACTTGATTTTTAATAATCGTTGTAATAGGTTCTTGATTTGGATAAAAACAAGAAAATTTACTTACATTCCAATCTAAAGAAGTAACATCCTTGTTGCTTGGTACTTCAGCTCCACCTCTTTGAATACAATGTCTCAATATTAACTGATTTGGAATACTTGTTGGGTTGTCTGACATATCCCATATTCTGTAATAAGAGTTCAATATTAAGTATACACTATACATAGAAGCAATTATTTAAAAAAAACACGGAAAGTATATATAAAAATAAAAGTTACAAATAAGTGTAAAGTGAAACTATACATACCTTGCAGTACTATCCCCTGATCCACTAGCCAAAAGGTCAGTACTAGGATTCCATGCACAAATGAACACTTCAGATTCATGTCCTCTGAGCACTGTGGCTTTGCTTGGGGGAATATCAATGGATTGGTCTCCTTCTATTGGCTCTGGTGCACTTGGCGTTTCAGCTCCACCAGTTGTGGATGCTGCACTACATGTTGTAGCCTAGGCAGTACATTATATTCAATTAATTTTCTGTCAAACTGAGGCTAAAGTATATACTGTTTTTAATGTTACAATAAAAATATTAATATCATAAATTCAAAATTAAGTCTGTCTGTCTCTTCTTTACAATTAAACCACTGAACCGATTACTATGAAACTTGGTAGAAAAATATTTTGAGACCAACGAAAGTACATCTAAGGATAGTTTTTAGCCTGAAAATCCCACGGAAACAAGAGATATACTGGAGTCTTAAGTTCTTCTTCAGCATATGATGATGTTTCAGATTAAAATGCTTCATTTATCTATTTGTATGAATGTTAACAAACACCATTGTTTTTTCGTAAAGCGAGAAAGTTTCATCAATTCTAATGACAAATTCGGAAAGCATATTCCAAATATTATAGTCAAGCCAAGCAATTAATAATATCTATATTTTTTATATCATCAGGCAGACATTATGATTTTCCTCATAATCAACATTGACCAAGTCATCTATGGGTATGATAACAGTCACCAGGGTATATAAATAATGGTCATTATCCAACTATCTTGGTGAATGTTAACAGTAACCAAAGTATCTGAACACACACTGCATTTAGGACATTCACAGTAACACCAACACTATGCTTTTATTAAAAACTTTTAAAAGAAACATTTTACACTTAAAAGAAACATTTTATATTATACAGCGCCCAGCAGACTGACAAGCAAACAGTACTGAAAATTGGTGTATTAAATTAACTGTTACGAAAATTTTAACTAAATATTGTACACTTGGGACCAATAAATGTATTTCAGTGTCATGATGTTAGACAAAAAAATAACACATACATCAACACCATTTTGTTCACTGCCTGATCCTGTTTCCTTAATGGCCTGTTTTTGAGCATTGTGAGCATTTTGTCTTGCAGCCACTATATCGGGTGTGACAGCATCAATCAAGCTTAAACTCTCAGTGAGACGTGTTTCTGAACCTATGAATATCAATATAATTTTAATTACAATTTATTAAAAAATATAATGATAAGTACACTTTTTCTAATAATCAATTATGTAAATACCATCTTCGCCAATTGTAATTTCTGCTTCGGTATATTGCAAACCTTTCTGAAGTATATTCAGCAAAGCTGCCGGTGGTACTAAAGCACCATTAATATTACTTTGAGAAATGTGTGATTCAATGCCAAAAGTATACGCAGAATGATGAAAACCTGAAAAGAAAGTGTTTAATTTGGAATATTCTTTGGAAATGCATAACGCTAAAATGTAACAAAATATATTTACCCGATTCTTGTAAGTAACGGTAAACTAAAAAGTTAACTTCGTCAATAGAAAAACTCATTTTTACATTTACTCGTCTATTTTATGGGAACTAGAAATTAATAATCGCTTACGAATAACTTAAAGTTATTGTTAAGATCAATGTAAATTGTAATTTGTAATCAATAGTCAGATTCCAGATTCTATCAGTAGTGACATACACAATGACAAATATGTCTACGCAAAACCAAAGCAAAGCATAGATAATGAAGAATAAATTCATAGAGATAAAGAATGGCTACCACCACAGAGTAAGTTACGCAACGCAACCAGAGGATAAAACACAGTGATTTAAGATAGTTGATTGTAAGTTGTAAGTAGAGTTATGATCTCTTTAATTAAGAACTTTAACTTAAATCATATTATATATCATACATATTTAAAGGCCCCAGTACACAATGGCCCATGCTGACCCATTGCAGGCCATTGCCATTGTGTAGGTACACGGGTGGCGCGCAATCGGGGAGTTGTCGGTTTTTTGGGCACACTCTTATAGTATATATACTATCTATAGAGTGCGAATAACCAAGTGGGAACAGTAGGCACAGGTGGGAACAACACGACGTTCCCGCCGCGAGCGCTCGTAGTCGTGGTTGAGTGCTATCGAAGTGCGTAGCTCTGGAATTTTTTTCATATTTACGAATAAACATGGTGAAATGTGCAGTTCTATCTTGCAAAAACGATACTAGAAAATACACAAAATTGAAATCCAGTATCACATTTCATCAGTAAGTCGATTGTTATACTTATTTTTATGAAAATAAATTTAGCATCGCGGGGGTGAAGGGGAGGTGGGAGGCGGACACGCGCAGGCTCGCTCGCGCGCCTCACTGCCGCCACATGATCGTAGTGATGTGACCTGACCAACGCTGTACTCGATATAAAGTTTACTAGAAGAACTATATTTTAACAAATTATTTATTTAACTTTAAAATTAAAACTCTTTTAAAAATTTATTATAAATAAATTTGTGATGTGTTTTGTATGATACACTTTCTAATATTATGAATGCGAATGTATTACTTATAGTGTAAATGTAAAGTATGTAATGTTACGATATATTTTCTGAACCGCTAAATTGATTTTGAAGATTTTGATAGTAGAATGGATAAAATTAAATAAAAAAATTATTAATATTATTTATTATATTATCATTTTAAATTATTAATTATTTCTTATTTTTATTTAACATTTTTAAAACATTATTATTATTTTTTGATTTATTATTAAAGAAATAGCACTAAACCCGATCTTTTATTTTATTAACTTTATTATTTAAAAAGTACTCACGTTTTTCTGATATATTCCAATTAAACATATTTTTTTAAAGTACTTATAATTAATACAAGAAAATTTCTTATATATTTAATATTCAAATGGAATAAACAAACTTTATTCAGTTGGTAAACAAATTTAAAATTACATATTTATACTTTATTCATATATTTTTCCTTTAATAACTTATTGAACATAAAATTTACTTATGATACATATTTATTTACATAACTTATCGATAGTTCAACACGCAATTGATACCTACCCATCCCTATTTGTCACACACACATCTATATAATATCTATAGCTCATCTGCCTACGATGTGCACTGGGCAATTTGTGCAATACACGCGCTCTATACTATTGTAATATATACTCTAAGGGCACACTTCAAAGGAATCGTGGCGTAGCGTGGCCTGTGGTGTTCACACAATGGGCCATTGTTTAGTTCGTCACCGACCGCTGACCGGGATAGTGCACTTTTTTGTTGCGTACTAGAACTAGAATTTTATTTTTATATTAAAATATAGTATTTGATCGCCTAAAATGTCAGTATCGTGGAGCAATGAAGAAACTTTCAGGTTTATTGATTTATATCAATCTGAGCCCTGTACGTCCATCGCAAGTGGCTTGCCAGGCAGCAATGAGACATGGGCCATTGTGTGAACAGCAAGTGATCGTGGCCTACAGTTGTGCATTGTAAAGCGTGGCCCATCACAGGCCATTGTGTACTGGGGCCTTAAGGTTCAAAATTAAAGATATACTTTTCTTCTATTTTAAAATTTTCAGTCGACAATGTTGTGGTGGGCTATCTCGCTTAATATTCTTTGTAAAAAAAAAAATACTAGTTCCGTTTAAATCGGAAGCAGTTTTTACTATATTTCCGGGAAATTAAATTTAAAATTTTTATCCTCAATTTTTATGTTCTATCACTTGTATCTATGATTATTTAATTAGAGGAGCTATTTATCTAAAATAATACGCCGCTAAAAGAAATATGAATACAATATACGAGTACAATATTGGTAACATGATATGTGAGATATATTTATACCTACTTACGCCCAATTTATTTCATTAGTTTCCCCCTTTAGCTTTCATTTCAATTTTAATTTTTATCACCAGTTTGCTTTGAATGTGCTGACTATGTTTATGAATATTGTTCTTTACACGGACCACAATTAGTGATTCCCGACGAAACGGTAAGTAATTGAAGTATTAGGTATTCATAATTTGGCATTTAAAACAATTAAATATTTTATTATTCGCTACATCTTTACTTCAATAGATACTACCAGATAAAAAAGTATGTGAACATAAACCAGCAGCAGTTCTAACTACACCATCATCTTTTCTGCATATTACTTCTTCTTCTATACCAGGTATTACTTTTAATTCTTCACTTTAAAAAAGTTAATGCCAATATGATGCCAATTTATAATTTTCAAAACAAAATGAGATTATGCCTCCTATATTATGTCCACGTAAATCATAACATAAAATCGCTCTTTGCGACGTGAAAGAAAGAAAAGAAAAACATAATGTTGTATTTAAAAAAAACAATTTAATTATATTAAGTATGAAAATTGTTAATCAAGAACAAGTCATTATTGTACTACATAATATTATAATTTCAATGAAAAGGGACAGGGTTAGGAGTATTTACAAGAGTTGTACTACCTCGTGGCGTTCGTTTTGGTCCATATCGAGGAATACGGACTTGGGAAGCAAAATCTTCGTACTGTTGGCAGGTAAGATCGAGCTAATTTTTTAACAAAGAACATCTGATTAGAATTTTTGAATTAATTACATATTATTAATTACATTTTTGAACCCTTCGTGCGCGAGTTCCACTCGCACTTTTCCACTTTCACTTTCACTTTTTTTAAAGATATGTGTTGTGCATAGATATTATGATAACGTGTGTTTTCACCATGTTTTCACCATGGTTGTCACCGTGGTTATCACCAAATTTATATGATATTAGCTTAGATATTAGGCGAAACGAAATACAAAATCTTTGGTTGTCACATCTACAGTACTACCCTTAGGTACTACCAGCACACTACCAGGATAATTTGGGAGGTTGGCGAAATTTAGAAATAAAGCCGTCATAATGTAAAAGATCATAATATTTTGATGACAATAATTAATAGTTGAACGCCTTGCTTGGTACGCGCGTACATTTATAATTTTTCCCTAATTACAATAATTATTTAACTAATCCTCTTTCAATAACTTATTCAGCATATATAAATTTTAAATACCTAACACAATCGTGACTTCATTGCTTATCCTAATTATATCTGAAGAAAAATATTTCCTAGATATTAAGTTTCTTAAAAATTAAAAAATCAGCTAAACGCCTTTTTAGTAAATTCTCTGAAACAAAGGAGATTTTTCCGCTAAGCGCTCAAACTTAAAAATGTTTTGGTTTAGGTATCTATATTCTATAAAGTGACCTACCATACAAATGTTTAGATTGTATAGGATTGTTCGTTACGCTCATACGCTGCAGCTGGCCCTGATAAACTTGCTGATATTGTTCATTTCTTGACACTTATATCTCAAAAATTACTTAACCGATTCAAATGAAATTTTTTAACTAAGTAGGTACACAACAAAATTGCATGTGTTAATACTTAAAAACTGCCTAATTCGTTTCTGTTAAATCAAATTTCCGGCAGGTTCCCTATAACAACGTTGGTAATTTGTACTTAGATGCATTTGATGCATACAAATCTAATTGGATGAGATACGTCAACTGCTCGAGGCATTGGAGCGAACAAAATCTTGTTGCCTTTCAGCTTAAAGGTCAAATTTATTACTGGTTAATATTTGGTTTCATTTTTTGGATATTGTATTTAATGTTATTGAATATAGTGATTGTATTTCTGTTTTATTTGTAGCACTATAAAAACAATACCTCGAGATACTGAGCTTCTCGTGTACTATGGAAGTGCATTTGCAAATGCACTCAATATTGACCTGCGTATATATAATGAATTAAGTTATTTTTCTAAAATAGCAGGTATGTTTGTATCTGTACGACGTATGTGCACTAACGGTAGGGTTCAGGGAATTACTGTTTAAATTAAATACCTGCTCCGCTTTTTACAGACAATGAAAAACAACTAGTATTGAGCGAAGATAAAAAGCATTATGCGAAAAATTTAATAGTGGACTCACATTTATTTGGAACATTTTTACGTTCTAAAGGATACGAGGAGAATAATAATTGTCCATCCACGTCACAAAAGATGCGTTATAGATGCTCTACAGATGTGTCGAAGTTATGCACATACTCAACAAATAATTTACGTAATATGAGGAAACATGAAGCATTACATTTAAATTATAAGCCTTTTGAATGTCCCGTGTGTGACTATAAAACTAAAATATATGACAATCTAAAAATACATGTTTCACGTATGCATAATGCTGAACGTGAACAGTATTTGTGTTCAGAATGTAATTACAAAACACATCGTATGGAACAAATGAGACTCCATAAATTAACTCATTTACCATATGATCCTATTGTCTGTTTTGAATGTGGTTTTAAAACAAATAATTTAAAGAATCTTAATAGGCATGTTAGAGCCCGACATCAAAGAAAAAACATAGTTAATTAATTTATTTAATTAATAATTTAAAAATCACATACTAGACATAGTGCCAAAATAACTTGGATTACAAACTTAGCTGGCTAGATACTTTGGGCGAGCCCGAGAGGCGCATATTATCTACACCTTCTAACATAAAAAGTATGTTTCCCGCTCGAAGCGTGAGCACTGAGCAACAAGTACACGTAGACAACCACCCATAAAGGTGGTCGATGTCGCAAACGTTTATTTATTGGATCCAGTCCTCGGCAGATCATCCATTGCAGCTGGCAATGCGAGGATCATAAACACACTAGATCTGTGATCATAAATATTGGGAAATTGGTGGTTTTCCGGGTTGACAATCATATACCAGGATCTAGCACCTTCATAACTATCTGATATTTATTACTGAATTTTCCGTCTTTCTTGTCGTTCAAATACACACATAAATCATTTCAACTGGGCATAAGTTATGTATCATTTTGTTATATGTATAGGTATGATATAATACTTTCCGCCCGGTTGATCGCTCGCAAAGTCAAAGAAATGCTCGAATCATAAAACCTATCTCCCTTTTTCAGGTCTCAAACTATCTTTGTACCAAATTTCATCCAAATCGGTTCAGTAAATTAAGCTTGAAGAAGAAATCGACATACAGATAGACGGATATACAGTTACTTTCGCATAAATCTTATAAATTTGCTGTTTTATTACATCTGTGACGATATAATTATTTATTGAAGCATTTTCTATAATGTCTTTTAACCTTGTGAGTTGTGTACTCTGACTCTGTCACCTAATGCTCTGAGGTCACCTACGTGCCAAAAGATCCGTATTTACTATACTCTGTGGTCGAGCGTCTTATTTTTATTTTTTTTATCTACATATTTCTATCCGTCAAATTTCAATATGTACTCGAATTTTATTCAAAAGTCAAAATTCAAAATATTTAACTAACTTCTAAATAAAACTTCGTTTTATTTGATTGCATACATTATAATAAAAAATTGTGCCTGTTCATTTAACATTATTAGTTAGGTACATTAAATGTCAGCATAGAGCGCTGAATAAATAAATGTTATGACAAGTGTGAATTAAGCTTTTATTTTTAAATTTTGCGGTCATTTATTAAAATAAGAAATAAAGTGAAATTTACGTGTATTTTTGAGTTTTACTGGAATGGATAATTCCTTGAACAATGTTGCTTCATTACTTCATAAATTATGTAAAGGATTGTCATCTAATCCAGGTAATTCTTCCTTTTTCGAAAATTATTCATGTGTCAACGTGATTTTTATTTAAATATAATAATTTAAACATTAATTTATTTAATGATAATTGAATTATGTTTACTATCCAAAGTTATCTGAGGGATATCTTCATAAATTTGAAGAAGAGTATATAGACCTTGCATGGGATAAGAATGATAGGTCAAATGAGTCACCAGGAGACCTGTTTAGAACAATAGAGGGCCATAAAATAATAGTATTCAGCACTATTCCGTAACTTGTAAGCTGTCCAACAGAGTGCAGGTGAGAGTTCATAAATATGAGTAGAGGGAGGGTTTTTTGTTCATATGACTTTGTATGGCATGCCATGCCATCAATAGATCCATGAAAAATAATAAGAAACCACATAGTGCTCTACAAAAAAGATGTCTATTTATGGTATGCTAATTGCTATGTAAAATCAATGAACGAAATACAGGGTGTAATCGTTAAGTGTGCACAGGCGATTATTCCGTAACTATTGTAGATATCAAAAAAATTTTAAACTGATATCGAAAGCCTAATGAGTAAAATGACAATAATAACTTTTTAAAAATAAAACGGGAAATATCCAAAAAATTTACATCAAACACTTCCATACATTAAGTATGAGATATGACTATCCCAAGCATGTAATATGAAAAATTTTGGTTCTTTTTTGGTTTTGTGCTTAAATTACTTCACAAATTTTAATGAAAATTCATTTAGAAACTCTAAATAGAGCTTGATGTGGAATACAATGGTATTCCAAAACGAGGACGTCACTACGAACATTTGCTTTGAACACAAAATGTATGGGAAATTAAATGTATGGGAGTGTTTAATGTAACTTTTTTGGATATTTCCCGCTTCATTTTTAAAAAGTTATTATTGTCATTTTACTCATTAGGTATAGTACTTTCAATATCAGTTAACATTTTTTGATATCTGTAATAGTTACGGAATAATCACCTGTGCACACTTAACAATAATTACATCCTGTATATGCTCCCTCTAGGCGTAATTTAGAACTCTCCCCACTCAATTAGACTGCTTATAAAATGATGGTGTAGTGCTGAATACTATTATTTATGGTCCCTTATCATTCTAAGCAGTTCACCTGGTAACTCATTTGACCCATCAATTTTTCTCATGTGGGCCAGTAGTGTAATATTATAAAATACCATTTGTAAAATTACTAAGGAAATTTTATAAAATTATTAATTATTTCAGACGGAGCATATGAAATGGCCCTGTCTTATTTGTCTTCAACAAATGACAAAACCAATTCACCTCTTGATGAAAAATTACTATGCCAAAAAATTCATTCTCGATTAGCTGCTATTTCAAGTAGAGATGCAGAGAAGTTTAATGAGTCCTTTGCAAAACTAAAAAATACAGTAAGTATTTAAGTGTTTATTACCATAGTTCACATATTATTTATATTACAATTTTAGTCTATGTATATATCCATAATTATGTATCAAATGAAATTTATTTACCAACCTTGAAAGTTCTTAAAAATTTATAAAAAAAAATTATGAGAACTACTTGAGAAATAGATTTATATTATTGAATACTTTCCAGTTTGTATTAAAGCAACGGGTAGCAGTATTATCTCTCTTGCTTCAACTAGCAGATGGTCCCCAACAATCAGATTCAACTCAACAACTTTTCCCAGTGCCAAATCTCAATATTGCAGTAAGTGTTGTAAAGTTTTTACTAAGTTACCTACAATACCAAACAGTAAAGTTATATCTGCTATAACATTATTTAATTTTGCAGAACTCTGCAGTGGCATTTTCAGGGACAACTACTTCCAGCAAAAGTACAATGGGATCATTAAGTTGGGATGGAAACACTCCAAAGCAGCAAAATTCCAATCCAAGTATTCCCTCCAATAGCAGTAATATGGCCTTAGCCTTACAGACATGTGGTGAGAAGTTATAATTTAATACAATGTCTATAGTTTAAGCAGTGCCTAAGTGTTTAAATAATTTAGGGTTCTATTACAGATCGTTCGAATGAACGTTCATGTGTGAGGGATGCAATCCTGGCAGCAACAGGTGTTAAGGCTAGAACAAGTTGTTCATGGCCTAGACCCATACAAATACTTTATTCTCGGATTGCACACCTTGGTTTCTTACATGATAGACTCAAGGAATTTATTGATCCTACTTCGGGAGTTATGCCGCAAGGTAAGGTTTAAAAAAAACATGGAGACTGGAGTAAATCCTATCCTACTAATATTATAAAAACGAAAGTTTGAGGATGTGTATGTGTGTGTTTGTTACTCTTTCATGCAAATACTACTGAACCAATTACAATGAAATTAAGCACACATATAGAGGGTATCTTGGATTAACACATAGGATAGGTTTTATCCCGGAAATCCCTCGGGAACGGGAACTATGCGGATTTTTCTTTAAAAAACGCGGGCGAGGCCGCGGGCGAAAAGCTTAATAATTATACATTTATATCTTTTACAGTTATTAGGAAATTTAAGTATAACAATGTAATGAAGACCATTATTTTATAGGTCTCATGGGTGAAGGCTTGGTGGCAGCAATCAGAGATGAGTTAACAGAATACTATAGAAGTGTTGCATTGTTACAATCCCAGGTTATTATTTTTGTTCCCTTTAACATATTTCTGGAGCAATTTTTAATGGTTGGAGAAATATTAATTAAGAGCTGATACACACACAGCCAAACCTATAGGTAACAAATAAGTTATAGGTTCGGTTATACAAGCACATGAATAATATAAATTAAAGCATCTTGTTTAATAGTAACGAAAAATTTATTTTAGGTCTGTGAAAGTGATGGGGGTGGGGTCACTCTTCGGCGCGTATGTGTTTGGGCTCAAGATCCTTTACATCGATTGACTTGGCTGGCAAATATTACACATGCTGCTCAACATAAAAAAGGTAATGCAGTATAAAATAGATAAATAATATGCTCATTTTTGGATCATGATCTCTGCTTGTAGCAGTATTGGTTTGGTAACTAGGCCTTCTTCATAAAAAATAAGTATAGGTGTGGTACATGGAACATGGATCTTATTATAACTACACTTGGCATATTTGTTATGGTTTTTAGGAGTAAAAATAAATATTGCAATTGTTGTAGGCAAGATTTAAATCTGGGAGGTAATTGAATAAACTATTTCAGGTGGTGAATTGGCGTCATGCATTCACCGATTTGTTCATCACGGTGACGAACGAGTGGCGGCTTTAGCTCGCAGACTCCTGACTGCACTTACATATCCATTATTACTTATGCTAACTCGATGGCTTTTACATGGTAATTACAATACAGATGTATTTTTATTATTTTTTTTATATATTGAAATATTCTTTGGACATCTCGTTTCTTCACTTAGTTTCTTCACCATAAAAATCTTATTTCAATTATTTATAACATGTATAAAATGTATATTTATTTATGTTTAGGAGAGATTGACGATCCCTTCAATGAGTTTTTCATTGAGAGTCGTAGTGGTGTACCTATTGACAGAATGTGGCATGATAAATACAGAGTGAGGTAAGTAGGTATTCTAATATATTATTATTACGAAATAAATTACAAAAACAAAACCTTGAGTCACAAATGAGTTTCGAGCTCAGTTCTTTAGACAAATAATGATTTATTTCTGAGAATGGATAATGTAAATGATTATGTAGATGAAGAATACCTACTAAGTTAATGTTAAACCTAAGATGCTTCAAACATATTTTTCCGTTAGGGATTGGATGGTTCCATCGTTTATGTGTCGGGAGCAAGCCGCACAAATCCTGGCAACTGGCAAAAGCGTAGTGTTTATGAGAGAAGCTTGTGCTGATTTACCTGATCATCCTGGGGAAGCAGATTCAACACCAGACCATGCTCATCATTTACAACATCTTCTTGCTGCCCATACACGAAATGGTTTGTTATTTTCATTATTGGGTGATTTGTATAGGTGTAATTTTTTTCCAGAAAAAAGAAAAAATCAGGATAGGTTGTTTAAGTCAAGATTTAGAATTTATAAATATTTATAAATGATGACTATCTTCCCGCCTAAAACACACTCACTCCTTGCTGTGAGCGCGCATCCCGTGGAACGTGGGATCGCTAATGAAGCCATCATTGCTTAACTTGACGTTTAAAAGAAAGACATTTGTAATTTTTTACGTTGGAACGTTGGCGATAATTTCTACTTAACGCCTAAACTTGACGCTATAATACACCATTCAATCGTTTTATTTAGAGATCATCTCAAAATCTCTCCAGCAGTTTTTACTTTTACGTTACAAACATCCATACATTCATCCACACTTAAGAACTTCGCGTTTATAATAAAACTTATACGCATGTTTCTGAAGCTGCAAGCAGCGAGGAGGAGTCATCGGGCG
>CAJQZM010023899.1:0-10610 GCA_907164665.1 Colias nastes | reverse complement strand
ATTATATACGCCAGCATATGGGCTATCTAACACCGAAATAATTTTTCAAATCGGACCAGTAGTTTCAGAGATTAGCGCGTTCAAACAAACAAACTCTTCAGCTTTATAATATTAGTATAGATTTTTATTTAAATTAAAAAACTAAGCGTAATTTTCATAAGTAAACTCAAGCTTATACAATATTTCAGAAATACCTTAATAATCGTCTCTATAAAGTTACTATTCAATTTTGAGAACATCGAAAATCATAATTCATTCAGTTATCAGCGATTATTATATACTGCGGAGTCATAAAATATTCAAGGTATCGAGAGACACTTGAGGTCCCAAGTCCCAGGGCCAAAAGAGCCTTATTTATGTAAGGTGAGGTCAGATACGCTCAGCTTCTGATGTGGGTAACGCTTGCAGGACAAAATTAAATTGGACGTCACGCATTTTATAGTTAAATCTTTAATTTTTAAATTGATTTTATGTAATGTAATTTATTGTTTAAACAATCTCTAAAAAACTGTAAAAAATTTTTAATAGTGATGGGATCATTGTTAACATTGGCTAGTTAATATTTTTTTAATGTTTATTATTAATACATATCTTTTAATGTTTTTGGACTAACGAATGATGTACATATTACGACGTTGGCAAAACGTTAAATATGTACTTAAAAAATCGCGTTAAACATCTGGCTATATTCTTGCTATATTGCATCTAATCATGACTTGGTTTAACTAATTTTAAAATATAATAATGAATAAGGTACCTTTGTATAGACCGTTCCGTGACATTTTACCACATTTTTTTAAATGGTATCCAAAAACGAAAATTGCAAGAACTCTAAAAAGTTTATTAATTTAAAACCCACGTAATTGAAACCGCACTCAACTGGCGCGCAATTTGTATGGAAATCGCTTTTTTAAATTTTTATTGTAAATTGATTACTAAGCCATTGTTTAACTTTATTTACCTACAGCTGATTTTTATTATTCGCCCTAATGGCGGTTTTTATATTTTTTAACATGGCGGCAATTACTGGCGAGCGTTAGGTTTTATTAGTTTCCGTTTGCTGAATTAAATCGAACCTTTTCTTGTTTACTTTCTGCTTTTTTATCTGTGCACCACAATGCCAGTGTTTTTGCGTCTGTGCTCCAGTTATTTTGTTTGTTGTCACGAAGCATTAGCTATTATGCGTCGTAGTTTAATTTTATATTTTGTTTTATGTAACGCTTTGGATCATACCCTACACAATAACTAGTATATATATCGTCTTAAAATTATGTTTGAATCGTTGTCTTTTTACATTATTGAAAAAATAATGAAATTGAAAAATCACCTCTACTTTTTAACAATGGCAATAAAAAATGAATTTCAACAGACCTTTCAATTCATAACATTAGGATGGATTTTTACTGTAATTATTTTATAAGCCATTGTTTTAAATACAATGAAATGAATTGTTGAATTAGGTATATTTTGAAATAACAAATGTTGGTATATGGATACAACCCAGCTTGAAGGCTTAATGTAATTGAGGCTTTAAATGTTTCATGAGCTTATATTGTCCTTTGGAAAATTACACTCGTTTTTTATTTTGTAACAGAGGTAACTTCTTTTTATTACCCTCGAATATATATTTAATGTGAAGGTAGGTTCTCGGTAAATGCTTTCCCAATTTCATTATGTTTTAATTTGATTTTACTGATCAAAAATATTTTAAAACAAAAAGGATAGTCCAATGTGTAAAGTGATTTTATTCGTGCATGCTCATTCGAAATGATTTTATAAACTTACTCTGTTCAATAAAAAAATGGTTGAATATTCAATTGTTAATTAAATTTTAGCGCCTATTACATCATAAAAGACAGGCAGTCCACACTTTTCATAAAACGAACGTCTGAAAATGGGCAAAAAGTAATATTACATGACTGATAACAAAGTGAGTCTATTTACATGAAGAGGCTCGGTCAAACAAAGCCTCTTATATTACTCTTGTAATAAACCAAAGGCCAGGGAACAGTTTTCTTGAGGAATCTCCAATACTGTTATATTATATTCGTATAGAGATAAGTTTAATTTAAAAAATGGAAATGATTTAGGTACTCGGAGAACGTATTAACAATTTATTTATTTTATTAATTCTATTCTTATTTAAATTTAA
Organism: Colias nastes; assembly: GCA_907164665.1. Taxonomy (NCBI): domain Eukaryota; kingdom Metazoa; phylum Arthropoda; class Insecta; order Lepidoptera; family Pieridae; genus Colias; species Colias nastes. The sequence continues at coordinate 8,458 of CAJQZM010023899.1, read as the reverse complement.
ATTAATTCAAGCATAATATATTAGTCATATTGTATGAAAATGACATTATCTATATCCTAAAATAATATAACTAAGCCTAATTTGAAATAACCTACCTTGTGAACAAAAGATATCTCACTAGGGTATTATCACTAAATATTCACAACTAGAAAGTGTCTTATTATTCCAAAAGATTCATTATGTTCTGAATGGTTAATAAATTTAAATAAAAAATAAACTTCCCACACTAATTTTGTATTTGTCATAGGTTTTTTTATTACCTATTAGTATCTATTAGGTTCGTTTTCGTATTTATTGCCAACATATAACCATAAACAATGATATATCATCGTAATTCCTTATCAAATAAGCATGAAAGCAGGGAAGTCCACTTTGAAACGCAAAAATAGTAAAGTAAAGATAATTTAATTACGTTTGCTTATACGTAATACTCAACTTTGTGATTTCGATCGTTAAACAAAAATAACCTACTTATCCTCTTTATTATTAACTCCGCTCAATAAAAACTCCGATATCTAATGTATTTATGAAACATTCTTATTCATAAAGTCTAGTGTGTGAGATGCTTAGAAGTTGAAAGTTGAGTAGGCCATTCAACTAGCAGACTATAAGCTATAATACAGAAACGTTGACAATTGCTTAGCTAATTTAGCGTTAAGTAACAGTCAATGATATTATTATCTATACTATTAAGCCTATTAGTCCCTACTGTGAATAACTAATTAATGTCACTTGGAATATTTAGACTTTCGTCTCATCTGAACGCATTTATAACTTAATGTTATAAATGTGAAAGTCACTCTGTTTATATGTATGTTCGTCTCTATGTCTATCGAACGTATATGCATAGACTACTTGATAGATAGTGATGAAATTTGTAACACAAGTAAACCCCACCTTAGGCTAGAACATAGGCTACTCTTTCTCTAAATAACTTGGTTCGGAAAGACAAAATATGTATGACTATCATGCGAAAACGTGAAGTTACGGGCGAGTGGTAATATTGTAACATATGTAATACAAATTAATAAAATATTAAATTAAATTCCACTTCATGTATATAATGTGAATATTAAATTATATAAAACAATAAAAGCAATGAAATAATTCCAATAAGTTATCGAGTTAACTCTCGCAGGTGACGCCTCTATTTGAATAACTCTACATCGCAACTATTAGTTCAGTTCACTGAATTAATTATTTCGCTACAAATTACTGATAAATAAGGATTGTTGAAGTCTTTAGTTTATTCATTAGAATATAATATAACTTTATTAATGTGCTTGCTCCAAATCTTGACACACACGGCTTACCTTTGTGTTTCTGTGTCATATGTTAGTGGTTATTATTTATTGCTCTAAATATTTAAACATAATGTGCCAAATATAATTTTATTAACTTTTAATATAACTTAATCCCTATTGCTAAACTTCGTTAAGTAAGTTACATAATATAACTAACATACGCAATTGATTTATTATTATACGAATACCTTACTAATTTGTATAAATAACTTCCAAGCAATTTATACGGTTATTAAGATTTATCATGAATAAAGATTTAACTATAATTAATATAAATAGTGATGAATCTCCGAAATTAATAAAAAAATATATATTTTTAGCTTTAAAACGTTCCAAGTCTAATCTTTTTTTAAAGCCGTTCAAATTGTTGACCCAAAGGCTGATCTCAGTCTAACAGAACGTACAAATATATCTCTTTCAAGTCAAACAGTGAGCTAAGATATAAATGAGTCCCTCTATAATTGAGCAGTATTGAGACGAACCCCCGACCTTACTGCCAAACAAAGGGGTCTACATTTCGCTAAGCGTTTACCATTTATCGCCATTACAATGGGGAAAACATTTTCTATTTGTGTATTTAAATATTTATCTGGATGAATTCTAGCTCCTTGTTAATAGTGACAAAAAGATAGTTAATGGGTCTCGTTAATTATGTCTATTTATACTTTGACACTAAATTTAGAGGTGATTGTTGACGTAGGAATCTATTTTTATTTCGTGTGTCAATTTTAGGTAATATAACCGATTTGGTATTTAATAATAAGAATAATAGTTCGAGTATTCATTAATTATATTGTATGTTAGGTTTTGATTATAAGCGAAACGTTCCAGAATTAAATACACATTCCACGGATTAATTGAAAACTAAGTTTTAACGAATACGATATTAATATTTAGGTGTTTAATACTGTATAGTATTGAATTGCGAAATATCGAAATTCAAGAGATCAAAATGGTTTAGTTAGTAATCATCATCATCATCATCATCAGCCCATATACGTTCCCACTGCTGGGACACGGGCCTCCTATGAGGGTACAGGCCATAATCCACCACGCTGGCCAAGTGCGTGTTGGCGGATGACACATGTCGTCGAACTTTTTAATTTTTCGACATGTCGGTTTCCTCACGATGTTTTCCTTCACCGTTCGAGCAGTGGTAATGTTACAACATGCGCAGATAAATTGAAAAATCTATTTATTTCCTGCGCGCTCGCCTGGTCTCGAACCCCGGACTTATCGATTCGAAGTCCGAGGTCTCACCACTGAGCCACCACTGCTCTTAGTTAGTAATACAAATCGTTAAAATGTCATAAAAATGTTAATTTTAAATGTAAAAAAGAAGTCGAGGTTTAGCTTATTTTGTTCAATCTCTATTTTAATTTTAGAAGTTTGTTATTAGATTTTCATTTAACACCCAAATAGTAAATCACTACATAGAATAAAACAAAGTAGCTTTCTCTGTCCCTATGTTCCTTTGTATGCTTAAATCTTTAAAACTACGCAACGGATTTTGATGCGTTTTTTTCAATAGATAGAGTGATTCAAGAGGAAGGTTTTAGTATATAATTTATTATGTTTAAACAAAGCGGGCGAAGCCGCGGGCGATAAGCTAGTATAGCTATAATTATAAAATTGAAGTATTTAAGTTTCTAACGTGACTATGCGGTGAAAATGTAGACCCGCTTTTAGTTTCTCGTAGAGGATTCGTAGACCGTACGTAGATGGTGGCTACGAAAGTATTGTCTGCTCTAATTTTATATTATGTAATTTGTCAATTGTTTAATATGATTTGTATTTCTATAGTTACATAATCAATAACGTGTCATAATTGACTGAGAAGCGAATCCTTTAGTAGAAATATGTATTTTTTATGCTATTTTGTAATCTACCAATATTAAACATGTATCCCAAATAGTTTCGAAATTTTTGCATTACATTTCAACAAATATCTTCACATCCATATATACGTAGCAATGTTTTTTATTCAATACACAATGCATTTATTCTACAATTTACAGTCCAATCTAACTCAGTTTTCGACCGCCAAAATTTGACAAAAGAAACAAATATATGACTTTAGTAAATCCACATTTGACAAATGAGCTTTATCGCAAACAAAGATTGTTTGATGAATTACATTGCGGGCGAGGCTGACAGTACTTGGCGGATTAGATTGATACAAAACAGGCTCGATATACAAATAAGTGATTGAAAACATTTTATTGGAAAAATATTTGTTAACATTTCGTTGTAATAACCGATTAAAGTCATTAATATTAATACCATATTATAAGATAGACTTTGGAGGATGAATTTTATGTAATTTTGACACAAATGAAATGATATTGATTTGCATAATATTGATACCTTTATTTTATTAGCATTATCAGTTAGCATTATTTAATTCATTATTAAAATGAAAACCGCCTGTTTAATAAGCAGGTTATTCGGCATTTACTTAAAAATTAAAAACGGTATCTAATGCAGACAACTACAGAATGATTCAAAAAACTTTGTTAAATCAAATTCTTTTTAATAGACGTTGTCAGAACTGAAATCTAACTGAGGTTTAAATTTATAAACTCATACCGCAGACCACAAGTTTTAGTTAGTTTCTATTTGTTATTAAATCAATAATACATTGGTATTTATTAGTTATTGTATGAATAATCCAAATCAAACCGATTTATTTCGTTTATTACTCTATGAATTTTCAAAACTAAAAAAGTTGAAATATGCAATTAACATAAACTTCAATGTATGTGCGAGATAAAAAGACTTAATTATTTTACTATAAAGATAATTTAAAATTGGGTCCCAAATGACATATTGAATTGAATTTTCCCTTGAATGGAACAAATTAATGCCCCCAGTAATCTCATCAATATCACAGTACCAAATTTGTTTGCTATTAAACAGAATTATAAGAAAATTTGACTTTTATTGGAATAGATGGACTTACTGAGCTTAAAGTTGTTGTTTTGATAAATGCCAAGTAGTCGATCGAGATGATTTATTGGTTAATAAGGAGAATTATAAATAAAGGATTATAATTATTTCAACGGTATTCAATTTATATAAATAAAAATTAGCTTGATTTTTATTTGTAACTTCTATTACAATGTACTTCTTATATTCAACATTTATTATTAATGCTTTTTTGCCCCGTTCGATAGAAATAGCTCTCTTTTAATATAAATTGTATTATAATATTCCCTTAGTGGTGGAAAACACCACATAAAGTTGATAGAAAAATACACGTAGGTACCGTAAGAAAGAGGTTTTTTGCGAGTCAACAAAATACGAGAGCCTACTCGGATAAGTTGTAGCGCAAAGAGCTTTTGTTTTCAATGGTGCCAAACGAAAAACGAAGTCAAAGTAGACATTCCGTGATATAAAATGTAAGTACATCGTATGTATTTTACTGTTTTTTAATGTTTTTAATTCATTCGGACTTCTGTTTGTAATTAATATGATAATTATTATTTTTTAACACTAAAACGAACTATTCATTTCTTGGCTTTTATCCGTAGACATTACTCAATTTTTTTACATGTTATATTCTGTATCATATTTTATCAATACTTTATCCAGATATATGAATCATAATATATAAACTTATTTTATCGATTTTATTTCTTATAATTCCATTTTTTTAATGATTAATATATACCAGTTAATCATTGATTAGTTTTTGTGATGCTTTTTTTTGACAGAAGAGATTCTTTTTTTACAAATAACCTACATGTTTAGTTTTCAGCAGCTGCGTGTTTTCTACTTTCTTAAATACAAAATGTCATATGATTGCAATTTTCAAGGCATTCTCAATAGTATTTTTTAAACTTATCTGTATCTGTACATTCTTCTTTATTTCTAATACCTAAGTATTTATATAATTTTAAATAATCGTAAACTTTCTGCTTCAAATTTTACTTATTGTGATTGTCGTTGGAAAAAATTGTTATTATTTATTAGGTTTTTGATTTACAACTAAAAATTTTATATGAGCAGAAATATTTTCCCATGGGAAAATTACTTGAAAACAGTGTTTAAAGTGTGCTCGTAAATATAAATTGATTATGTAAACAATTCTACTTATAAACCATGTGTCCCTAAAACGCAATTTTCTTGCATTTCCCTCATCCATATTTCATGAACTGAAATATAATTTCAAAAATGAACTTACCGTTATACTTCGTTGTAAAGTTTTCGGGAACGGACAGTAAGCTTCTAGCCTGTATCTCGATCACGACTAATGCCCTTTAAGCCTCCGAAGCCTTTTATACCAGTTGGTTGAGTTGAGGGTGATGGGCGGAGCCATCCAGCGCATGGCTGTTGAAGCCCCGCCCATTTTGAATATTCTCATGACGTCATTGATGACGTCTTGATGATGACTGAAACTATTGAAGCCTAGAATTCTTTAAGGATAGCAATTGGGGTCCTGTTGAGTCTGGCAGGTCTCTTGTACTTTGCAATAACGAATTTAAATGATAATTATAAATTCATTTGATAACGATTCAACCTAAAAATATGCGACGCGTAGAAGGTATTGTGTATTTGTTTTAATAATAAGTTACTTGTGTTTGAACTGTAATCTATTTCTAAACGTACGTTACTCGTTGTATTTTTAGTGGTCGTCCAAGTCTACCAAACATTTACCTTATTAAACAGGCTGTGGGCTTGTTTTATAAAAAAAAAATATTCGCTGCGCAATTTAAAAGCTATATATCAAAAAAAAATTATACTTGGAGATAAGAAATATCATTAGACTGATTTATTTTTTAATTGTGCTCTACAGCTGGGCTGAAACGATTACAATATTTAGATAGCAGTAACAATAACCCATACTATCATTTTTGCGTTTCAAAGTAAAATCAATATTTTAACCCACATGTCAATTGTCAAGACCTTTGCAATTATTAAGTAAATCCATATATATAAAACTCAAAGGTGACTGATATAGTGATCTATCAACGCACAGCCCAAACCACTGGACGTATCGGGCTGAAATTTGGCATGCAGGTAGATGTTATAACGTAGGCGTCCCCTAAGAAAGGATTTTGATCAATTCTACCCCCAAGGGGATAAAATAGGGGATGAAAATCATTTCCATGAAAATTTTTCTTTTCCACGCAGGCGAAGCTGCGGGCAACAGCTAGTATTCTTATAAAATAATATTGGAAGAACATTTACAGGCATGAAATTATTAATTATCAGAAAGCCTTCTCAGTTAAAATGAATACAAAATTTACCTGTGCTAATTCCAGTCACAAATTATTGTCACATTCACAAGTTCCTCAATATCTGTATCGAATTTTCCGCTGTGCCGAAGAAATAAAGTAATAACAACAATTTAATGTCATGTGCCATAAAGAACAATTGTTGGCAAACTGTTAACGCGAATGTAGGCTCGTAAACTTAGTTGAACTGGCAGTCGTAAAAACTTCCTACAGTTCCCTTATGCTCTAAATACTGTCCGTCTATTAATTAACAGCGATTAATAAAGACAACTTTATTTTGGACTAAATGTCGCTTGCAGTATGACTGGATAAATGCAGCCTAAATGTCTTAATTTAGAGCAGTCTGTAAGCGATTTACAACCAAGATGGTTCTACTGCTTTTGAGTTAAAAATAAATATACAATTTTGCATAAGTTATGTTTATGTGACACGACGTTATGTGTACAATCAAAAGTTTTGTTTTAAATATAGCTTTAATATCTTCTTTCTTCATTAATTTTAAGTAAAAGTGTATCACGTTAAAACTAGTGGATAGTTTTAAGTTTATCAGAAGGAGTTCATATTGCTTAGAACCTAAAATTTAGATCAATAGGATGAATAGATATAAAATCAAGACGGTCCTGCTACCGGGACTCGAACCTGAGCGAAAGCGCTGTATTTCTACATTATCTGCTCTGCTATGAAATTGGCACTTCGAAGACGTAGCTTATTACTTATTAGTATTGCTACATACAAATAGCCTAAAATAACCTTATAACATAATAAAAACGTTAGGATTATCAGATGTGCATATAGTAGTAGCACTGGGTTCAAACCAAAACACAAATATTAATTCTTTTTTTAACTATGCTTCTTTGTATGGATAATCCCCAGAAGCCCACCACCCACCCACCCCAAGAGCAGTGAGACAGAACACCATGGTGCTTTCTTGGAACTATAATAAGTTTATTTTAAAGGAACCTTAACAATTATTCGTACTTATATCGACGGTTAATCGAGTAACAACAAACTCAGTCACTCTATTTCATAATTAACATCATAATAGTTTAACGATAAATTTAGTTAACTGGGAGTGGCATTCGTCGGGAGCATAACTTCGATGAACAATTATTTGTATGCGTAAACCGGAGCTATCAATTAGTACTCGCAGTTAAAGTTATTGCCGTTTTTATTTCGCGTTTTACATTCATTGGCGCGACGCGATGTATAACTTTGTGGTTTACATACTAGTTATACGAAGTGGCTTTACTCGTCTAATTCAACTAAAAATTTAAGGCTACAGTACCAAACGGGTTTCCTCATCTGATTAAACTTAAGAAATAAAATAAAGGTCTATTTATACTCATTAATTTAAATCATAGAACTCAGTACAGGTAAGTTTGAATAATCCAAAAAAAGTGAAAAAACAAAATTTTGGTCGTTAGATTATCTATTATCTATTTTCGTGTTTGAATTTTAAATTGTAAAATTATTTAAGTTGAAAAAGGCAACCAATATACTAAGATTGTGAGGGGATTCTAAAGCCTGTAACACAGTTTTGAACTAACACAGGCTTTAATTTCCCCAAATTTTTAACTGTATTATTTTGAAAAAAAAAAAAAAAAATTGAATACATTAATAACATTAATATGTTTTATAGAAAATCATAAAAACTGGTATAAATGAAATGAAATGAGGTGAAATGAAAATAAAATGAAATAAATTTATTTGTCCATTTAAAGCATAAACAAACAGTTTGATATTCTCATAAGCGTGACCTAGATAATTAGCCATCATATTAGCGTCACAATTATAACCACTGATACATCTGTTTAATAAAACAAATAGTGAATAAATAGCATCATATTAAGTGCAGATCTCACATATACGATTAACAAGCTTGTGCAAATATGTTTGTGCAAATAAGTTTGAGGG
>CAJQZM010023895.1:0-10170 GCA_907164665.1 Colias nastes | reverse complement strand
CAAAATTACAAAATTTGGGAAAGTAGGAAAAAAGATTATACGCAAATTAAATGTTTAACTAAGAAGCTGCACTCGCCAAAGTGATTCTGGAGGTGTGTTTTGACAGTTCTGATGTCAGGTTTATATTCGCCTTTGATTTGATCAATGAGTTCATTGGCATTCTTCCCTGTTATTAGAAAGATAGGAATATATGTATTCCATGCACTCTGGGACATTTTTGGGTTCTGAGGATTTCTTCTCTCGCACGCTGAATGGAAGACTGTAAAACTTCTTTTGGCATAACTTATGGTACCTGGCATCAGATGCAACGAGGTCAAAAGTGGCTGTAAGACGATCAATGACTTGCCGTCCCCATGTATCACCTCGACGACTGGCTGCATCGAGCATTGATTCCCTAACTGTCATCGATTCAACTTTGAACACCTCATTTCTGCGTGATTTGGGAAGTTTGTTTTGGAGCTGGAGAAACTCCTCAGTGATTTCCTCCGCACAAAGGAAACAAATGCTCCGAAGATTCATAGGGCCCGATGTTCTAGAGGTTGATGGGCGGGGTTGTGAAATTTGGTCGCCTCCACGACGAGCACATGCGTCAATATTATGCCGAGCGGTGAATCTCTTTCTGCAAGCATCGTGAATGCTGACTCCACATCTAGCTTTTTCAAAAAAAGTTCATCCTCTTTGAGGCCACGCTCCACACTCTAGTTAATGAGAGTTTGGATGCCAATTTTTTTTACAATTACCACTGTACCTTCCTTGAGTGCCAGCCGACACACAAAGCAGACTTCCGGTGGAACCGACATTTTTAAGACCTTTTAGCTTGACTTCGTTCGCGTTAATAAGTTTATAGTTTTTTGGCTGCTCCCCTGCGTTTAACCGGGTAGGCTACTTCCAATTTCTATCTTGTGCGAAAATCAAAAACAAAACATAAGCCCGAAACAAATGTGTTTAGTTGATGGGAGTTTTAGCCAGTTTACACTGTTACCGCCTTCACCGCGTGGAGGTACTCCCAGCTTATGTTTTGATATGCAGATTGTGAGTGATTGTGTTGTGCTCTAATAAAAGAAAATTAAATTTTCTACAACTTTATTTTACGACCTTCTCATAGAACGAGCGGTTTTGCCAATATTTTGGTTCAAACGGGAGCAAAACTAAAAATTTGAAATTTTCGGGAAAAACTGACTATCTTTGAAAGGCCACAGCTTAGTTGTTATAAGGTTTAGAGAGCTGCGGTAAGGCTTAAATTGTTGCAAATTTAATTAGCTTTATTTATGTATTGAATGTTACTTGTCGGAAACGCATAGTTTATGACTTTTAGAGCAAAAAGTGAAAAATGACCCAAATTTTCGCAGTTTACCACGCGGTGCGCAGCGAGCACAACTTTTTCGAAGTTGCAAATTGGGATTTACATCACCCTAACTGATCCAAACAACATACCAAAAATTCAGAACTACATCGTGCTTTGCGAATTTAGGGTTTTTTATTGTCGATTTCTACTGGCCTATATAATATTATGTATAATAACAGGTATATGTATAACTAGCTGCGCTCCGCGGTTTCACCCGCGGGCCGCGTGGCTCCGCTCCTGTTGGTCTTAGCGTGATGATATAATATAGCCTAGCCTTCCTCGATGAATGGGCTATCTAACACCGAAAGAATTTATCAAATCGGACCAGTAGTTCCTGAGATTAGCGCGATTTCAAACAAACAAACTCTTCAGCTTTATAATATTAGAATAGATATTATTTAGTTAGGTACTAACCTGACTAGTGTTAATCCAGTGCAAGAGGTACCTATAGCAGACAGCAGTGAGCTTGCCAAGGTATTATAATTATTTACTTACATTTCATATGGATTATTTTCCAAGTTCATTTCATACACTGCATTGCTCTGGGGTCGGATCACATCCAGTTCGTCCATCACGAAAGCCAAATTATCCATCGCGTTTATTTATTTATTATTTTGCTATCAAAATGAAACTATAATGTTGCGTTAAGCGGAGTAGATATAATACTACACTTTGGTTACAACTGAATCTAATTTTATTGATGCGTTGAAGTTGATTGTAGGTGCGGCACAATGTTACCTAATGAACTACTGGATGTGGATAATCTGAGTACGTGATGATTCAATAGTATTATTTTACATAAACAATTTATAAATTTTATAGCACGTTCCATACTCGTGCTATATTTGCAAACAAACATAATATTATGGCATACATAATTAAAAACAATTATTGTAAATACAATATTATGTTTCGTGAGTTGCTGTAGCCCACCTGTAGCCTACCTGCAGGCTTTAGATATCGCAGACCGAGCTATTTAGAATTGAATCAAAATAAACCTTTCCCTCAAGAATTGAATCGATGATGCATTCGTCGTTTCAATTTTGCAGCTCATATATTATTTTGAAATTTTTGCGTCTATTATAAACCATGGACAAAATTAATATTGATTGTGTATAAATCTAATACCTACATAATGCGTGGTACGCTTAATACCTGTAAAGAGACCACGTAACCATGGTAAATAAAGCGTGAAAATTTTCCTGCCATGATATAGTGGGCAGTAGCAAACATCGAAAATCAATTAAAATTGCTTTGGTCGCGGTTATAACTTGAATTTATATAGAGAATTTATCTTTAAAATTCATGCATAATGAAAGTTTGTATAATAGGAAATTCATTTACTTAATATACGTATGTATAGGTACCATTTACGGTATTGTCTGTACTTATTATTCAGAAACACTCTTAATGCCATCGCTGTAAGAGCTTTAACTTAAACACGATGTAACAAGAAGCAGCATTTAAACAATATTTTAACGTAACATATTCAGTAAATAAGAGGCAGAGAGAAAAGTTTATGAAACAAATTTATGAAATGGATCAAATGGCTCGGCAGCCTGGATAAAGCACCATTTAGTTCTCTTCGCAAGTCATAGGATTAAGATATTGACAAAATAACCTTCGAGCTTTAATTTTATATTTGAACACTTAATTCAACAACAATCATTAGTTACTTTAATCTTGAAGAAATGAATTAAATTATCTTAGTCAATTATAAATTATAATAATTAATAAATAAAAAATAATAAAATAAAACAAATTTACTTATAATCTGAGTTTACAACTTATACGACAACTTTCAAAGCGGAAGTATCTTATTCGTTACTAGCGGTCCGGCCCGGCTTCGCCCGTGGTACATATTTACGTTTTCTCTACATAAGAACCATCCTCGTACTTCAAGGAATATAATAAAAAAGAATTATCGAAATCGGTTCAGCCGTTCACACGTGATGCCGTGACGACGCGAAACGGGTGCGGACCCGCCGCCTTTTTATAGCTCTCGCCGCGAAGCGCGTCGAACGCGGCAATTGATACACAAAAATAATCCTTATGGCATGATTCTGTATTCACGCGAAGCGTATTTCATGTATAACTTTGGTGTTTCTACACCGATTTACATGATTCTTTTTTTATTGAATAGGTAATAATGTTAACTTTTTTTAATTAGGGATGAGTGAGAGTGTTGTAAACGTAAGAGTAGACAAATATAATCAGAAAGCTCCGAATTGCTAAGCTATTGAAGTTTCACGTGTTATTGTGAGTCAATTTTAAAAGATAGACATAATATGCTGTCTAGGAATTTATTTTTATATAATAATAATAATTTAAGAACATTTGTGTCGTACATGATTTCTATGTAGCTTTAACCATTAAGGCTGCACACGCGACGGAAGCTTAAAAAATGAAGTAACTTCTCCCGTTTTCCCAATATTTACCTTCACTGCTCTGCTCATATTGATCGTAGCGTAATAAAAAGTATACTATAACCTGCCCAGGAGTATGAAGAATAATTGTGCCAAATTTCGTTAAAATCCGTCGTGTAGTTTTTGTTTCTATAACGAATATACAGACAGACAGACAGACAGACAGACAGACAGACAAAAATTTTACTGATTGCATTTTTGGCATCAGTAGCGATCCCTTATCACCCCTTCATAGTTTTTTTTAAATATATTTCATGTACAGAATTGGCCTCTCTACAGATTTATTATAAGTATAGATAATAACTGTTTATTGATCAGACATTAATTTATATTATGAGCCTTTATAAATATAATAATGTTTTAATATACAGTGTATACCGTCAAATTGGCCAACATTGCCCACAAGGGTATCTTTGCCCGAAGATCAATTCATAAGAAAATTTTTAAATTGCAAAAATACTTTGGCAACATTAATAGTATTTGGTGTAAAATAGGTTATATGTATGACAACACTGCCTATTGTGTGTGTCGCTAACTTAAATCAGCAACTTGTTGTAACTCGTCGAATATCATGTGTGATTTCACGGGCAAAAAATGGTGAAAATTCAAGTGATAGTTTGTGCGTGATGGCGAAAACACAGTGTATTTTTACTCATAATATGTTATAAAGTAACGTTTGAAGAGTATTTTAATGCTATTATTACCACTGAAGGTTGTTTTAAACAAAAGTTACAATGGTGGGCAAAATTACCCAATAATGTAGCGATCTTTATTTGACAACATTGCCCATTATCAAAAAAAGCTTAGGGTTGGCACATTTCATATTACCACATAGTTTGATAGTTAATAATATTAATTCTATTCGGTTAATTTCGGAAAAATAAGCTTAATTTGGTATCCGGGAAAGAACCATGATAAATAAAGTTAAATCGCTGAATTTTAAGCACAACTTAAATGTAAAAATATGTTTATTTTTATTAAATAGTCACTGAACAATATTCTGTTTTGCTTTTTTTATCTTTTTATTGCCTACAACATAATCCTACTACGAAATATTTGCAGTAAAAGAAATCGGAAGTCATGCTCATTTTACTGAGATGTACCAACCCTAGGCTTTTTGGAAAAGCGAAATGCGATTTGTATGAAAAATAGAAAAAATACCTGGGTTACTTTGCCCAGCCACTAAAGTCGGGAACCTTTCATGATACTGCTTTGATTTTAAAGTAAACGACATCTTTACCAACATTTTTGAATTGGACTTTAATATAATCTGGCTAGAGGCCATATTTACGTCAAAAATCGACGTGGGCAATGTTGGCAACAAGTGCATATAACTTTACCCGCCCTCAAAAACAGACAAAAAATGAATAAAATGTTGAAGAATAATGAAATTTTCTACAGCAATATATGCACACGATCTAAGAAAAACATATGCTAACAGAAAATTGCCATAGAATTTTTTTGCGGAATTTGAAATTATTCATAAAAAGTGGGCAATGTTGGCCAATTTGACGGTACCTACAACGTAGACCGTATAAATTTTTGTGTTATCGGTTTTTTACATGTACTTAGATCATGTTATACGTAGGTACACATTCAACAAAGATTGGATACTAAATAAAATAGGTACAAAACAATTAAAGGGCCCTCATATTATGAGTTTGTGAGCAAATAATAATTGAAACGGTCAAAAATAAAATTACCAAAGACGTTATAGGTACCTAATGAAGACTCAAGATCATATAAAAGTAATCAATTGTGGATGCGACGATGAGCATCGGAAATAATTAGATAGAACAAATACGCCGGAGTTTATGAATCGTGCCTGCTACCATGCCGCGTTGGGTCTCACGGACAAACTTCAATCACTTTGCCCCCGCATCTACAAAACCTTTACCGTAAGAAGTGTAACGAAGGAAGCGCCCCACGAATCGCACCTTTACTGCCTACATGAGATCTACTGAAATTTGCCAATCAGATCGCTTTTTTATTACACCCACGGTCGGCAATATATTTAATATATCTTTATATTAAATTTGAAAGTGTGTAGACATGTATGATGTATCTATAGGTACTTAAAGGCAAATGGTGACATGAGACATCTCATGAATCGTGAAGCCAACTAAACAGTCAATAGACATGAATTTGTCTGTGTTTGTTTAGAGGTACCTATATATTTAAGTACCTATGTATTTTAAGGTAAAGTGCTGAACTAGGCATCTACCTACTTAGTTGATATTTTTAATTATTACAATTAAATATTTGGACGGATGCTATAATTTTATCATAAATAGGTAACGACTAGATTGTTTTTATAATGCGCGTTACAAATAAATATAATTTTTAATAAGTTGTCGCATGCAGTTTGAAATAAGCTTGAAACTCAATGTTACGCGTAGATACCTCCCTTGTATTTAGCCTGCGGCCTACAGTTCTTATATTTCTTCTTTACAAAAAGTTTTTCGAAGAATATACCTACACTGATAGATCTACACCGCCTTTAAAATACAAGGTTTATACAGAATCTTAAAAAGTTTAAAGATAAATATCGAAAAAAAAATGTCAATGGAAAACATAACAAATTGTTCAAGAGCACGTAGCACGTAGGAAGTGTACGTACTTTTATTTGGCAATACATATTCTGAAAATATATTTATTAATTGTTTCCCTTTGATAGATTATACCTACCTAAAAGCACACCACAGAATGATTTTTTTTCATTATAACGATTTGGAAATAACCAAACATTGGCACACAATAGGTTATAGGTAGTATGTAAATATAAATATGTTTTCTATGCGTTTAATACGGCGATGAAACGTAAAAAGAGCAAGACATCCCCTCTGTGGCGCGCTAAAACATAAAGTTGAGACATAATGTTAGGACCTCGCCAGCCGTTCTCTGGGACACAGTAGGAATGGGTCGTCGACGCATTTTTCATCAACGAGACTAGACCGTTAAATGTCGTTCATCAACTAGTCGATCAACTAGTTAAAATCTTCGACTAGTCGATGTGTAAACTGAAACGAATTGACAACGATTGACACGGTCGACCGACGCGCGACGGTTATGGTAATCGAACGTTCGTTACCTTGAACTGAGGTCTACACTCTACATGTAAAATTCCACATTCTTACCACGAAGTTATTACGAATTATAGATTTTCAAAGAATTCAATGTCAGGGTTGTCTCTAGTAAAGAAAAAGTCAAAGCTGTTTTTTAACAATTATATATATCACCTATCTATTACCAAGTTTTTGTTTATGTTTTAACTTGTCGTTTTAAGTCGTTAGTTATAGTCGATATTTTAACATTTTTCAATATATTATTATAGGTAGGTAATCCTTATGATATGTAATAAATTAACTGAATAAAAAAATATCTTAGATTTTTAAGACAATTCAATAATATCAAATTAATACAAATTAATCTCCTTTTTTTTTCAATATTTCGAGCATTGATCATAGTAATCTCATTAAAAGTCAAACGGAATTAACGGTAAAAATATTGAACTATCAACTCGCGTCGCGTCGCAAGTTGATAGTTGATACAAACGTGTCGACTGACGAGCCGTCTACGACGAGTCGTTTAGCCGTCTACAGTGGACTATTATACGGCCACGTCGAAGAGTTAACCGTCGCGGACGCGTTGACGAGCGTTTCGACTCTTTTGTTTAGTCGTTGAATTCAACTAGTGCGTTGGTGAGCGATGGACTAGTCGAATCGTTGAGTGTACATAGACGGTTAATTTAACTAGTCCGTTAATTCAACGCCCATGCCTAGGACACAGGCTGCGAGGACGCCGCGAACACTACTCTATTATTCAAATATTAGTCTTCGGGTACAAGTTTGTTTTAAAGGATTTTAAGTATATTCTCAGGACTCTGTCCGCAGAAGGCAGGCGGGAAAAACAACAAGTAAATCAAGAGACATTGAAAACCGCATGCTTTTTGTACTTTCCATTTCCCAAGTCACCAAAGAAAATTATGCTGTGTATATAATTAGGTAGGTACCTGCTCATTTTGCATATTTTATTTTGTAATTGGTATATTATAATACTTTGCACAAATTTATTGCTTGATATTATGACGAATAAGTTATCTATCTAAACGATTCGTAGGGGATATCTGGAACATGTTCCATTAAAGAATACATGAAGAATTTATTTATTTATATTGACCACAATATGGCCATGGCCTTAGGCCAAGCTGTCGCCACTATAAGGAGGAGAATTGGAATCCCTCAAAAAATCAAATTTTTCTATTCTTTAAAAATTTCATATAGAATATATACCACTTCCAGCAATCTTTGTCGGACACTAAAAAAACTTAGTCGTCATTAAAATCGATACACGAGTTTGAAATTAATTATTAGTGCATTAGGCAGAAAGGTTAAAATGATATAGGTACTTACTGGATATACTCATTTTATGTGACCTTAGGTGAAATTTAACCAAAACTTTATGAGTTATTGAATAGGTACGTAGAGATAAAAGAGAAATGGTCAAAAAAGAAGACGTTGGTTTCCGAAATTGACCTTAATTAATATATTGTTTCCTATTAATAATTATAAAGAAACCAATTTATTTTCATAAGTTACGATGAGTAAAATGAAATTTAACGATTTGTAAATTGTAACCCCTTAAATAGCATATAAATTGGGGCCACTTAATTTGGATAACTATTAACACAGATACTTTTTAAGCAAATCATGTAGGTAGTGGGTACCCATAACGTGGCGAATAGAAAGTGCACATCTATCCAACATTCGAATTCTAATCGCTTTCTACGAGCTCTAGGATACATAATAACAAATTCAACCGTGTCCACTAACCTACATTTTTTGGATATAAAAACGAAACATCAATTATAAACAATAAAGAGAAAAATATTGTCTGCATTATATAAGGAAATACTAAATAGTTCCCTACATTTCATTTTTGAAAAATTATAGGTACACTCTTTTATATTTATGTTAAATGAAACTTGCACTTGAAGGCACATTTAAAATTTTCAGAAAAGTTATCTAACTAGTAACTACATATAGGTAAAAACCCTTCTTGAGTTTATTGGAGACTAATTTTTGAACTATTCACATGTGTTTATTCCAAAATTCCTCAAAGGATTTGTAAAACAGATTTGTTAAGTAGATTGTGTTGTAGTAAAAGTTTCATGCAGACGTTGTAAGGTACCTAAGGCAGAAAATTTTCTCTAGACAAGTAGAGAAATATAATTTGAGTTTATAAATAGTACAAATACCCATAATATTTAGTTAGCTAATGTAATTATTAATAATAATAAGTAATAACTATATCAATTATTATTCATTAATTAAAAATAATATTTTAAATGAAATAAATATAGGTAATCAATAGTTGAAAAATTTTTGAAGAAAAAATTCGATCAATTCGATCACGATCAGTCGATCAGGCGGGATTCTAAGGGTGCTTTTCCACCAATAATGTGCGAGGATGTGTTGCGAGGAATATGTTTTTGAAGAACCAATAGTGTCGCTTCATTTACCTCGCCTCGCTCAGCACAGCCTTGGTGGAAACGGCACAGCGGTGCTAGGTGTACAGACTGTGTGCGAGGAATGCGTGCGAGATATATTTATTAGTTCTATAATTTTGAGAAATAGAAGTCATTTCAATGCATTCCTGCACATTTTCCTCGCAAAGCTTTGGTGGAAACCCCCACACATTTTCACAGCTCAGCTAGACATCCTCGCACGACACATTTTCCTCGCATATTATTGGTGGAAAGCATCCTAACCGGCGTCTTTTTGCCAAACCGGGGCAACGCCTAGCGTCTCGGCCAACCGTGTTCCCACCTGAGCAATGGAATTTCATTATAATTTAGGCTTTTAAGTACCTAATTGTTCAATTCGAAAAAAAAATGTCTTTTATTTAAACATAAAATTACAAATCATTACATTCTAATATGCGCAACTGGAACAATCGGAGAATTGATTAAAATAAAAAATAGGTACTTACTACAAAATATAATGTAAGTTCATAAAATTAAGTTTATGTAGTTACTTCAATACGCTGCCAACTTAATAAAAATCGTTATCTACCTTAGTTGAATAGAAACGAAGTTCTAACTTCTAAGGAGATTTTCTCATATCACGATGCATTCCAATCAAAACGTAGTCCAATAGAAGTGTACTTTTCTAAAGATTCTATCCCAAAGGCTTTGAAGACTCAACGAACATACTTCAATAATAAAGTTCTAGTAAACCTTTAGTCATGTATTCCATCAATTAAATATATTTACTTATACAGGTTTAAACGTGTTAAAAAATAAGATGTAAGTACATCTATTTAAATCCCGTATTTTTTTCACAAAAATACATAATCTGGGGGCACGGTAGTGCCCCCGCCAAGACGAGCCAAGCGAAA
>CAJQZM010023888.1:0-14730 GCA_907164665.1 Colias nastes | reverse complement strand
TGGATCTTATGTAGAGAAAACGTAAACATGTACCACGGGCGAAGCCGTGGCGGACCGCTAGTATTAGTATAGATTTTATTTTAATTTTAACTACATTCACTACTAAAACGTAAAAATAACTTTGCCTTCATGCAATTATGATTGCATAAAAGTTTCGGAACGATCTTGAAAGATTACATGGGAACCACAAAAGTGTGTGATCTACGTAATGAAGAGATGTTTCAAAACTTTGCTTGTCGTGATGTCTGGATGGCTGGTAGTAGTAAACTATCTACAACTTCTCTTCATTCGAATTGATGGTATATTTCCACTGTCCACATTCGTCTGAAAAGCAAGACGAATAAAGAATGCGCATGTGTAAAAAGTACATGCATTGGTACTCTCTATTCACCTTTAGATTCGCGACTAATTTTTCAGACGTAATCAAAGGGAAGACGAATGTTTGAACAGTGGTATGTATGCGAAGATTTCGTTGAATGCATCGTCAAGTTACAAGGCGAATAGCGAACATGAATGTGTAAATGCACCATCATATGAGTGTACATTATGTACCTATACCTATAACTACAGTAAAGCCTTGGCTCCATATGATAGTTCACAGTCATGTATACTTTAAATTAATTATTCAGTCTCTTCAATGTAAATGCAATTATCATCACGGTTTTGTAGGGTTTATCGATCATACCGCTGATAGGGTTGCGGACGAATTCTACCTACCAATATCTGTGGCCCCATCATTAAAGCGGCTGGCACAGAGCAAGTAATATAGGCGGCTGGCTGGACGGAACACAGTGGGGTTTTGGTCTGTAGAATTCCAACATAACCCACGGCCCATTCCTCGGAGGCCATGGTTATCTATGCAAGATACCCCATTCCCCACATAAAAAAGGGTTTATCGATCATTGGTACTAGTTACCACTTTTAGGGTCAACTCACACCGAAAGAGCGGCGAAGGGCAGCGAAGCGCGGAGTCACGGAGACCCACGACTTCTCGAGCATTCCAGCGACTTCTCGAGCAGTCGCGGGAATCCGCACGCCTTCTCGAGCCCACCCGAGGGAAAGATTAAATTCATCATGACTATTATAAAATGAACTATGACAAATTTGAAAGTTTGTTGGAAATTCTCAGGCCACATATTCGAAAACAAAATACCAATTATAGATTGGCTATTTCCGCTGAAGAAAGACTATCAGTCTGCCTCAAGGGATATTGCCAGCGGCCGCTCGCGACTGCTCGAACATTCTCGGGACTTCCCGCGACTTCTCACGCAGTCGCACGGCTCCGTTTATGGAATTCCCCGTAATTCCTGCGGCGCCGCGGGCATCCCCGCGACTCGTTCGAGTTTCTCAGGCAATAATAAGTTTTATAGTAATGACAATAAAGTAAAAATTCATATGACACGGAAACTGCGCTCCGCTTCGCTGCCCTTCGCCGCTCTTTTGGTGTGAGTTGACCCTTAATCTGTAGAAAATTTTATCAATTTATTATTTTAATTGAAAGAAAGAAACATTCGTACTTAGTTTAAATTATTTAAATGGGAATAGCGTATCGTTGAGTTAGCGTTGAGCGAACTGTAATTTTTAAAGTTTAAACTCAAACAGCAAAAGCTACCATCAAGGTAATGTTGATACCTAGAAGGTATTTATTTTACATGGAGGTCAGGAATATATAAAAGAAACGACATTTTAAGAAAATGTATAAAGTGATTTATTTAGAACGGATCAGTTTACAATACAATTAGTTATTTTGAATGCATTACTATTAACTATATAAGCGAAAACAATTTTAATGACATTTTTTGTGTGCGCTATAATATCATGAACTCGTTATATAGTGTAAGGAAAAGCTTCAGGGAACTATGATAACCGTATAAATCTGAAATCAGTAGATAAATCTTCATTCATTCCAAGGCTATGTCGTCATCTGCGTGGAAATAAATGTTTTTATAAATTTATATACTATATCTATTTCAATTAAAACACTATTCGTAAGAGTCGATAAAGCGATATATCGATAACCAAAACACAATATAATGTATATGTGCGTACTTATTAGGTTTCCGTTAATTTAAAATATAAAATTCACATAAAATTGCCTATAGTTTCCTACAATAGAATTGATTAATGAGGTAAAATACTAAAATATAATCATAATAATCTATTTAAAATTTAAATAGGTAGGTACATATCGATTGGCGGAATTTAGGAAGAGATGTTAGATTTATTGCAAAAATACTATTAAACTTACTATCTATTAAATCGATAGAAATAGATGGATATTCATAAAGAAGTCATTGCTTAGCCAACATACTTTTGTTTCATCATAATATATTGGTTTTTCACGAGCAAGTTCCTAATAAATTATAATACCTAACTACGTTTTAGCATTAAATTGCATTTTTACGATACAAAGACAAATGACAACATTTGTAACAATTTTAAACGATTTGAAAAAAAGCATCGTGACGCAAAATACTTAAAACACGATGCAGGAGAGAACATTCTACATTTTGTATATGTAACCATTTCCCTTCACAATAACTTATTTATTACAACAATTCTTATGCAAATACGGGGCCAGTAGAGACAGGGATTATTGATGAATACTTATAGAACACATTAACTGTTCATACTTCAAATGAAAACTAAGGCGATTGTCACACTGCCACGCACCACGCTGCATGTTGCGTGACTGCGTGTTTTAACGTTACTTGTAAGTATCTCCGTTTGTATAGAAAACACGCACAGTCCAACACACTGAAAACGCAACCACGCGAGTTCATGCGGATCACGCGCATACACGCGGAGAAACATGCACATGCGTAGGTGCGGGGCGAGACGCAAGGTATGGCACACCGAACCCGCAGTGCCGCGCGTCGTGATGCTCAGTACCTATTGCACGACCACCACAGAGAACGGCGAATAATGAGAGCCGCCGTGCGTGAATCTACAAAACGCACCTACGCGCGTGAGTGCGCAAAAAACCCGCACGATGATGCAGACCCTTGCAGACCTGCACTCCCGAAGGAACGCGCGTAGGTGCGTCGACACGCAATATGCAGCGTGATGCGGGGCAGTGTGAAAATCGCCTTAGAAACTATAGTGTACTGATATAAAATATATACCTTCCTTTAACAATAGAGCAATTATTACAAACTTTCTTCTGGAAGCAAATTTTAATAGATTTAATACAAAAGTCCAATTGCTCTTCTTATACCCCAAAAACAGTTTGAGTTTTTAATAATACATATTAGCCTTAGCAAGCCATCATTTTACAGTATGTAATATTAAATTCTTGAAATGATTACGTCGAGATTCTGTCAAGCAATCAACAATGATTATATCTAAAACTATGAATGAGATGAGTAGGTAACTAATTTCTAATCCTTAAATAGCGACGGCACCGAGGTAAAGTCAAAGAACTGGCGCCAAAAATTAAAAAAAAGATCGATCATTATTACGATTCGCAAGTAGGAATTTCTTAATGGTAAAAAGTTACAGTTACACAATGGGATTATGAGTCAATGAAAAACCAAACAGCTCTATATTAATAGCCGGTGCTATAAGCAGATATATAGTACAATACGAAATCTACATCTTACGTTACATTGGTCGGTTTAAGTCATGCCTATGAAAAGAAACTACAGCTTAGCTTTTTCTTTCATAGAAATTTGGAAACGTTTACATGGAATATTGGTGTATTTTTAGTATACTAATAACAACAATATAGAAAGACAGCGGAAAATATATTTTCCTAGAGAACTTTATATAAATAATATCAAAAGGAAGATAATAACACAACACTCAAGTATCAGTATTGATGATCAAATAACTCAGTTACAATAATTAAAATTAAGCTTACACAATTTAAAAGAAATGGTGTCAATCTCACTTTAAATAAAGTACAAAAAAATATTTTTAAACTGTAGGCAAATAAATAACAGCGAATATAAACGACTAGCTGCTCCGCGCGGTTTCACCCCCGTGGCTCCACTCCTGTTGGTCGTAGCGTGATGATATATAGCCTATAACCTTCCTCGATAAATGGGCTATCTAACACCGAAAGAATTTTTCAAATCGGACCAGTAGTTCCCGAGATTAGCGCGTTCAAACAAACAAACAAACAAACAAACTCTTCAGCTTTATAATATTAGTATAGATTGGTTATCATATTTGTCGCATTTTATATCATTTTATAAGCTTGTTATGTCTTGGTACATAAAACTACACACTTACAGTGTAGGTATAATATGAGGGGACATATAGTAAATATTTCTGAGGGGGATCTAATTATTTTTTACTGAGTAAAAAGGTACAAATGTTTAGCTTATTCTGAAAAAACTTATTAACATTAGTCTAATCTGTTATATTGGTAGCAACTCTTGGCACCCAAGTTTTAAAAAGTTATATATTGAGTTTCTAAATAACTGGGAGAAAATTGTCAATTTCAAAAAGTTCTATTAAACAGGCGATTAATATTGGAGTTGAATAAGAAATAGTTATAGAAGATTATTCATACATATTATTACTTAGTACCTATAGATTCATAGCTATAGACTGTAGGTACATTTCCTTCTTCAAGATATTTCCTATTTTCCATCTATATATCTACCGGTGATATATAAGACACACAATTACCATGCTGTAATACAAAATCTAATTATTACTTCGTATATATACTGTAGCTTATTATTTATTTGCCTACATCTACATATAACTACAAAGACGTTCAACGCATTTTAATCGCACAAATATAATATATTTATATCATTTGTTTTATATATTATAATATATATTTTCTTTATTATACAACGTCAACCTCTTTAATAAAACCAAAGAGTATGTAAATAGCTTTCTACTTTGATCTAAAATATCATTTTTTCTAGAGATTTTCTGTTATTTATAATAGGAAGAACGTAACAAAGTACAGACTTTTAAATAAAATTTCTTAAATAGTGTAAATACTTTTCAAATATTCGTTTATATATAAACAATTAACAATAAATTAAGTTTAAAATTTCATTAAAAAATAATCTTCATTAATAAATAATAGATACTATTTTCTGCTAAAATATAATTTAGAACGTTTATAATATGAGATTAGTGCTATAATAATTACAATTAATTTAATATAACGATAAGAATAATAGAAGAACCAGAATTTTTTAAGTTCTAAAGTTTTATTTTTATTTTCATTGTTTAGACTTCAGTAGGTAATAATATATAAGAATCATTCTGAATACGAAAATACGAAAGACACCTTATTGGCAAGTTATCGGCAATAGTATATAAATATAATTCATATATATATACGTATAATTTATCCTATCTCACATGAGTTGTGCGCTCCAAGTCTTCTTCACCTCATAAAAAATTTACTTTTAAACTCTTAAACAAATCTTAATCGTATCTAAATACTGTTAAATAATATCCACGATACACCCAAGTGTGAACATCTACAAATATCATCGATACGAAAAAATGTAATTTGCATTTATTATAATATCTCGAACTCTCTCATCCGTACATCAAAAACATCAACATTGACCCATCCGATCAGTCAAAAATTTGTGCTCGTGTACAACAACGTTTTACGAATTACAATACAAAAAGCACACATTTAATTGAAAATCGTGTACAAAAAGACCAACGATCAAAGCCGGAGGTACGAAAGCGTCGTCGAACGGTTCAAAGATGGCGTTCGAGGGCGGCCGTGACGTCATCGCGCGGTGACGTCACGGGTCGGGTCGAAAAGTCAGCTCCCAGCAACCGGCGACGCTGAGCGTCAGCGTAAAAGCACCGCAGTGCGGCCGGTGCGGGACGTAGGGCGCAGGGCGCAGGGCCCGGGGCGCGGGGCGCAGGGCGCGGGGCGCTGGGCGCAGTAGCGGGGAAGGTTCACAGTCACGCGGTCGGGTCGCCCGCGGGCTAAGTCGAGGACCGTCAAGAGTCGAGCAGCACGTGCCATCGTTGGACCTATCACATAAATAACATTAAAAAATTATACATATACCATCAAGATTATATTATACTCTTCTAGTTACAGTTTAATCGAAAACAGATCCCATTTTTCTTTGAAATCATGAGCATTCTGCTATCAGTTTTGAATGAGTTTACCCTTAGCTCATAACAGGTCTAGCAGTTCATTGCAATTACAGACTCAAATTGACTATATCCATTTTCCTACAAAGCCATCCAACCTGTTCGCCCTGCCGCTCGCACAGCTCGTGCCAGTGTCGCTCCTCCTCGCGGCCGGACGAGCTGTGGCCGAGCGAGAACCAGCCGACCATCTCGTTGCGCTTCACGCTGCGTCTCCACCACACTGACACCATCAGTGTTACTTCGCTTAGTTGGAAAAGCGCCACCTGACGAGCAAAATGATAAACAAAAAATTATATACAAAATAAATAAAAGGTTATCTACACTAATATTATAAAGAGGAAAACTTTGTTTGTTTGATTGTAATGAATAGGCTCATAAACTACTGGACCGATTTTAAAAATTCTTTCACCATTCGAAAGCTACATTATCCACGAGTAATATAGGCTATATATCATCATGCTAAGACCAACAGGAGCGGAGTAATGCGGGTGAAACCGCGCGGCACAGCTAGTAGGAAATAAAAGGTTATAACAAAGCCTCATAAAAATTTGAAAATATTAGATACCCATAATGTTAAATGTATATTACCTGAAATATAAACACTTCTTTGTAGAGCGGGTTGGACTGCGCTCGTCTTGTGGTCGACTTGCACCTTCCCATCTCCATTCCCAAGGAGCTGATGAGGCACAGCTTCACGTAAGTGTCTGGAGCCTTGTTTGGTGATAGTTTTCGGAAATGCGTGCCTTTTATTATCTGTAAATAAATAGAACTTGAAACATAACATTCGCATGACTTGCGTGCGACTGCGTGAATACGTAAGTTTATTGTAACAGACCACCCTCTGGGGATAGTGCGTAAAGTAAAGAAAAAGTTATTCCATGAGGACAATATAAAAATTAAGTTTAAATAAGTATGGTAATTATTCGTCTAGTATTAACTTTTATTTTTTTTCGTACCCTAGTCACATAAAATTAAGAGTAACATATAATACTTTGAATCCAAAAAAGGCATATTTACAATAACATTGGCAAAATTTAGATCTCAAGCTCGAACGTCAATCCTATTCATTAAACTCACTACATTTACTAATACGACACTCAAAACAGCATAACCACATCTACATTACCTCAACCGAAAGATGTCCCGTAGTAGGATTATACTGCAGGCCCAGTAACAGTTCTGGAGCAGATCGTGTACTGCAGCAGGAAGACGCTGAGTCAGACCGCGCCAGGCTACACGCCTCGCCATTATTGGCTGGACTCATCACAGTGGTTATGGACGATGGACTGGCTAGTACACCCGTGATGGACTGGTTAGGATCCAGTTTTGGCAGCTAGAAATGTTCAATGAGTAGTTATAGTTCTTTGTAGTTGTATCTTGCGCGAAGCGCTTGAAATATCGATTTGTGAAAATTATGCGATAAGTCAATGGAAACGATTTGTACGAATTGAATACGAAGAGCCATCTTAAAAAGACAGTCATAATAATATAGGTCTATAAAGCATATTTACATAAAATTTAAATTTGTGAAACTCTAAAGTAAACATTAATGAGTAAAAAGTCAGCCTAAACCTTTTTAACGTTTTATAATCAGGGCACAAGTGACCCTGTTATTACTTTAAAGCACGCAATTGCTAAATAAACCACTCAAGTGTAAGCTATTATTTAGAAACATTTTAGAAAAATTTAACCCAGTTTAATTGTTTACCAATTTAATTGTTTATATTTACATACAATAAAAACATTTCACCCTAAAATGGCTGCATTGTTTACCTGTAAGCTGGTCTGATGGTGGTGATGCTGTCGCGGCATAAGTTGCAGCCACAAGCTGTTCTCTAGCTCAAAATTAAGGGTTGCGAAGCTAACAGAGGCCTCGCCCAGAAGCCTCTGGCGGCGCATCCTCTCGCACCCATATATGCGAATTCGTAGACCCAAACCATGGACATCCTCTGTAAAAAGACAACACGTAATTAAAAAATATCCTTCGTCCCTGAAGTCAGAACAAAAGAGGAAATTGATCCTACCTGGATTTATCTTGTGGAGAACGAAACTTTCCATATACTGTGGATTTTCTCCGTTGCGAATTTTCGATTTGTATTTTTGCTTTTTCAATGGAAGAAGTACGATACGGACCTAAAATATTAAATTATTAATATCTAATTCAGGCAAGAAAATTGGTAAACACATCTGAAGCTGCCTATTGAACTAGAATATCAAAGACTGCTTAATACTACAACATTATATCAATAAAGTTATTTCCATCTCTAATACCTGACTCTGCAGTATCTGACCCTGAGTTCTGAGCGGCAAAGAGCGTGCCTGCAACACGTGTACGGTCATGCTACGCACGGGCGCGTCATACAGCAGGGTGAGCTCCACTGAGCCCCGCTCCGATGAGCTCCCACTCTCACCGCATAGTAGCGAAGTGTCCTGAGAATAGATAATTGCTATAATAGCTATAAAAGGTCAATAGGTATGCACTTGTCAAGATTCAAGGACGTATAATACAGAATACTATTTTCCTGAAAAGTGATCATATTATTGAGAAGGACAGTCGAAGTGTTCAAAATAGATAACACAAAAATTGAAGCAGAATTGTAAGAAATTTTCAAAAGATAACATATACATACGTCGACTCCACGTAAAAAACGTAATTTATTTTAAATGACTTACATTATGGGCTATAACATCACTATCAACGCTGCTCTGCGCTTCGAGCGTGTGAATGTATTCCGCCTTCTGTGGCACAATCTCATCAATCTTGGTTTCCCGAAGACTGCAAGTTTCCCTCAACGCGGTTTCAATAAGCTCCACTTCAGCTTTGGGCTGATTTTCGTTCTTTTCTTCATAGTGACATTCAACTTCCTCCTTATCCTGTAATAAATACAAACGAATAATAAATAAATTAAAGTATGTGAATATTCTAATTATGATAAGACATGCTCCACAAAACTGACTATAAGCAATACAATTTATAAATTAAAGGCGCGTTTACCACATCTGGCGCCATTGCACTAATAAACGACTATGACTGAACAAAACATGAATGAACACTAAATGTTTACAGAGAGATCGTGAATATATATCTTTCAGTCGATATACATAAAGATGTCTCATTTCTAGAAGTCATCTAAACTGTGTTTCTACGAATTTGAATTCGACAACATTACTGGCGCTTTAGTCACGACAGCCACAGGTGCCTTTGCGATGATATTTCGGAAATTGAATCGTGAAATACAAAAGCTTTCCTATATTTATACGGTATCAGGGCAGTGGAATTTCACCGCATCGACATTGATATTTGGCCGCTGTTTTCCTAAATCTCTCATTTATTATCTCTGATGATGCATACTCGACGTGCACGAATGACTAATGATCCCGTTTTGAAATACTAAATATTCAATTATTCCTACAGTTTATATTATCAACTCCGTGTGAATATTATAAAGTATGTCAAGTTTGTATATTTTATACATAACGACTACAAAAAATATTAATGTCTACAAACGGTGGACTGTGTTTGAGCGACACGGATTTTCACGCAAATTAATGTCTAGCAGTCTTTCATTAGGTATATTTCGTGAGAGTATGCAGTATAAAACTATTGGGTCAGTTAAATTAGAATGAATTATGAAAGTTTGCACTATACATGGGCGTCGTAGGAAGAATACATATTTTTATCCTTATAGTTAATGCGATTTTTATTGATATTTTTATATGGTATATGTAATTAATGATAATTTGTCTTTTTTGTATATTGAAAGATCTAGTCTGTCGAATTAAAAAGGGTATTGGGTGCTTAGGAAAGTCTAGATAAATGTCCATTTTTATTATGCATAAATCTCACCTGTTGTATGCGCAAGCGCAGCTCATCGTCGGAGTCGGAAGCCTCGAACGTAAATATTCGTTCGGGGAATTGGATGTTTTTCGACAAAGTATCTATAACAACACACGTAGCAACAAATTCAATCAATAAATATTCCCTATAAAGATAAAGTCCACCACTACACTAATTAATTAAGCTAGTTACTTTTGCCTACGAATTACTGTTACTGCTTCTATAAAACTGAATTAACCAAACCCATCTCTATTAAACATTTATGGCGCTCACATTGCCCTTGGGTTAGGAACTACAAATAAAACACGTAAAGTATACTCAAGATAGCTGTTAATAATTTCGTATAACAAACTACGTTAGGTATATACAAATAATAATAATTTGCCAATAAAACCTATGTTTAATGTGCTATATGACTATTCATCTAAACAACATGATACATTTTATAACACAACAATTTATATGTTTTAAAAATGCACTTACCAAACTGAGCATTGTCAAGCGGAAGACCTGGGGTGTCAACACTAGCGTCTACGGAGAGGATGCCATTGCAGCGTTTACGACTAACTGTAACACTGTAGCACCACTTCTTGCCAAGAAACAGCAAAACCACCAGCAACACAACGGCGAACGCGGCTACCGCACTTATATACGCTGTCGCCTCCACTGCACAATTTAAAACAATGAATATCTTCACTGCAAACTCAACTCTAACAAAATATGATAACAACGTTTACCATTTGTAGAGTTGATGACGCCGATGTTGGCTACCATTCTGAATCAGTCCATTGCCACATATTTCGAGCTTCGGCTTTGTTGAGCTTTCGTGCACTCGATACTGTTTTTGATTTTTCCAGCGATGAAAAAACTGGAACGTGTTGGCACATTCACTGTCAGTTGTGCACATGCGCGGTGCAGGAGGGGCACGACGGGGTGTGTGGAATACTGCGCGGTGATAGGACAAAGGACCCACAGGTACCCTTGTATCCTAGTAACTGTAAGACTGTCGTCAAGGCCGAGGGCACGTGACCCGCGGCGTTGGGGCTGGTCACGTAGAAATATTTTATGAGCAGGCCCACACACCTACTCAAGTATGAAAGCTTAATGTACTTTAAATTGTCTACAATGATGAATATATAATGGATAGGAGTTGAATGTCAGAAAAATAATCGGTTCCTCCCTAATTGATATATAATTATCATCCTATATAATTTGAAAATAAATTATGTTGTTTTATTTCTTTAAATGTCTTTGTTTTCATATATTAAGTATGTACCTTATGTACCTACCTATGTTAGATATATTGTACCTAAGATTGAACCTTTCTATTATTTGCTTTCATACATAAGTACCTAATTATTGAAATAAATACAAGTATATAATTTTGGAAGAGAGCTATAATTATAATTTAAATTTTATGCTACTGAAACTGCATAATAAATAATGAGCTAAATTGCGTAATATTATGAGCAACTCTGTAATAAGGACGTTGGAACTTTGCCAAAATAGTCAGAAATACTCCGATAAGTATCTTTTGTACAGTAAGTTGGTTATTTATAACATTTAATTATTATTAATTTACCCTGATAATGATAGTGTGAACTTTACTAAAGAGGTTTATCGAGGTCCGTAGATACATTCCGTATTTTCCTGAGGTCCTTGAACATGAAACAAGACTAATCAATAAAATACCTAGTTACATCTTTCACAACAGGTAGCTTTTTGAGAAAGTGCTTTCTGCGAATAAAAGAGGGCGTTAATTTTGCACGTTCCAAACTCCAATTGTGAAAAATTTCCGCGATGAACGCAATAAGAGTAAAATTTTGCTTCAAGTCTTATAGAGGCAATACAGAGGGCACTATAGACCATAACCTTTTTAATTATTTTATACTCCGTGACCACGGAGGGCATAGAATTGAACATTGAAATTGAATCGATTTAAGTACCTAACATGAATATCAAACCCTAAGTAAAAAAATAATACGAGTTGTATATGATCAACCGGTGAATGATAATTATTTTTGAAAATTTTATACACTCATACAAAATAAAGTATACAGTTACAGGCACTATAGCCTATAGTGCCTGTATACTTTATACTTTATTCTATAGAGCCAATCCGGGTAATTGTGAACAGGGTTGATTGGAAACAACTCCACTTACACTTTTAAGAGGCTGACAAGACCCAATTTTGTTAAAATTGAAGTTACTTATTTAAGCAGTTTTTTAAGAAAAGATGTTTATTTTAGCCCATCAAAAAAAATATATGTTAATATTCATCATATTTCGAAGACCGTGGACGGACTCGATACATAATTGGACGAAATCGGCTCGATAGAAAATAATTGCAAAGATTGGTCTTAAAATCATCATTAAACGATTCTATGTCTTTATTTTTTTGACGTACGGGTCTGCAATTTAAAACACGAAGTCAACATATTCATACCTGAACCTCTAACGAGTAATATTTCGCATATGACCCACACTTTTCCTTAAATCACATATTTTCATATTTTTTTCTTCTACGACCTGGCCCCGCCCAGTAACAGTGATATTGCGCTCTCGTTTGCGCACACTGTCCAATTGTATGGGAGTAAACGAGAGCGCAATCACTGTTAAATTGGGTCTTGTCAGCCCCTTAATACCAATTCTAAATCTCTTCAATTACAACTGTAATTAATAATATTTCAGTTTATAGATCTGATTACGGTATTTATACGTTTGGAAATTTATCTGGCTGATTACAGAAAAAAAAAAATTTTTGTTGTTTATTATCACCTCTGTACCCTTACTATAAAAAATCAAATACCGACTTACTATTTATATAAGTTCCTTCATGTAAGTACTTTACAATGCTCTTGGAGATCTTTTTGGAAGCGGGAGAGGAAAGCATCGGCCTTATTTACCATCGGTTTTGCTTATCTGTGTGTTTATAAAAAAATATATTAAAATTACTGACTTCACCTTATAGGTAGGTATACAATTCATATATCATCTGAAAAGCTTCTAAGAATTTTATGCATTTAAAATATAAATTCATTTCTTTACAGTAATTCAGAAATGTTAATTAAAAACATAAATATATTTCTTTGTAGAAATTCAGATATGTTAAACGATAATTTTATTGCTTAATCTGCCAGTTATGGTCTTGACCCATTTCTTCGTTCCACTTTTTAAAGTCTTCAATGTTACGCAGTCTGAACTGATTCCAGAGAGCAATTTGTAACTTTTTTACAATTTGTAAAAACAAGGAACGGAATAAATTATGTAGTATGAACATTTCAATAAAGCTATTCTGATAATAATGTCTGTATTCTCCAATTATAATAAGGTCTAAATGGGTTATTAAGGTTAGTTCTTCAGGAGTGAAACGTCTAAATGTGGCTAACTAGACTAACCACATTTTGCATCAGTTGTCTCATTTTTGCTCACGTTAGTTGAATCATGCCAATTTGACGTGTTGTGTGTGTGTGTTAGTGTGCCTTTTTGAAGATCGAATGATGTGTTAATAATCTATCTTCACCATTTTATCATTGGTATTTTCCTTTATTTCTTATATTAATTTTTCATTTATTTTAAAAATAGAATAAGGCAGCGAATAAAACTAGGGACATCTTAGTTTCGCTCAGGTTGACGTAGGATTAAAAAAATATAATAATATAATAACTTTCAAATGGTAAAGGAATTTTTAAAACAATCCGAGTAGTAATTAGTTATTCAGTTACATTTAATTACTTAACTTACTTAACAAACAGACAAATATTCTAATCTTTTCTTTTTATAATATGGTTGACTTAAAAGAAGTAGTTGATATAGAAATCAACTTGCAATTGCAACATGTATTAAAATTAATTTTTCTTAATTAATTTTCTTAATATTTACATGTAGGGTTACAGGAAAATAGGACGGGTGTGTCACCTACGCTTTCCAAATCATACCAAGGTTTAGCATTAAAATAATTTAATTATTTATAAGCAGATATCAATGAAACATCGCAATAATATTTTAAAATGTTTTTTTTATTAACACTTACATTTTTACAGCGCACCTAGCCAACAGAGTAATACTATAAAAAGAAACGGTGTAAAGAACTGTCGAACGCAAAACAATGTTAGTTCTACAGTGTACGTACGATAAACAAACAGCTTACAAAGATCCGATCATTACAATAATATCAATAATGTTTAACGACTATTGTCTGTGAAACGTACATCGTTCCAATCGAACGAGCACAGAAGATCACTCTAAGGAAACAAACATCATTTAAATCTATAAACATTTCATATAATTTAGATTTATTAGTTACTATAATGTTATATATTACTTCTGTAACCATTATTATATGTTATATGTATTCGTTACGAAAATTGAAATAAATCGTCCACTCGGTCCTTCTACCTCCGGCGGACGCTCGCCGTCGTCGCCCGTCTCCCCGCTCCCCGCGCGTCTCCCCGCTCCCCACGCGTCTCCCCGCTCCCCACCCGTCTCCCCGCTCCCCACTCCCACCCCCTCGCTCCCCTCGCCACTCCCCGCTACTCCCTACCCTACTCGCACATAGAACAGCCGAGTGCCGACTAAAACAAGATGACTCTATCATAACTGTATAATTTTAAAAATCTCTAATTACGCATCTCTACATTTTGTTATTATCTTTTAATTAATTTAAGAAATAAAATCTTACATAATTATCATGAGCAGCCTATTTTATAAACATGATGAAATTCTCTAATGATCCGATTAGTTTAGAAAAGAAAAGCGTCGTGTCGGGCGGCGCCGGGCGGCGCCGGGCGGGG
>CAJQZM010023885.1:0-34080 GCA_907164665.1 Colias nastes | reverse complement strand
TCGTCTGCCAATGCTTGTGAAGCAAACATGCCGTGGGAATCAGGCTTAAAGCGGGCACTCAGTATAGTATCGGAATTTTAAATAATGGCGCGCGCGCGACTCGTGAGCACGATCCCCGCACCCCTCCCACCTCGCGGCAGTCGTTGGATTCGCTTGCGAGCACGCATTTACAAGCTGCAACAAATAAATGTTTTTCGACGATTTTTGAAAAATATTGCAAGGTATGTAATATGTGTTCTTTTTATTTTGGTGTTTACAATCCTTTAACCAAAATTTGTTAGTTATTAAGTGGCTATCTGGCCATATTTTGGTTCCATAAAAATCCACGTGTCTAAAAATTTTGAGGTAGAATTTCGTCTGAACCTTGTAAATGTCGAAAAAGGCAAAGCGGGCAGGGTAAAGCGGGCACCCGCCCGCTTTGCCCCGTCCGCTAAAATGTTAC
The DNA here is from genome assembly GCA_907164665.1 of Colias nastes. Taxonomy (NCBI): domain Eukaryota; kingdom Metazoa; phylum Arthropoda; class Insecta; order Lepidoptera; family Pieridae; genus Colias; species Colias nastes. The sequence goes on along the minus strand of CAJQZM010023885.1, from coordinate 33,638 downwards.
ATTCCTTTGTTAAGAGGAGGCTCCCTTTCTCATTTCTGGCACTGAGAGACCGGTTACGGTACTAGACGCTAATACAGCCGTAATAAAGTTGAATATCGCGTGCGCTCTTTGATCGCGTTCGAGCTCGAAAAGTAAGTCTCAATTCTTATTTCGTTTATAACTAAAGTAATAATTGATCTAGAGAAAAAATATCTTGGTCTTCAATAGTAAACTCTATTTTCTTACTGTTAACATTTATTTTAGACATAAAGTCCAAGTAAATCTTAAAAAAAATGTAATAATCCTTAAAAAAGGCATCATTTTTGAATAAAAATTGAATCGAGCGAAAATGTTACAATTATGTTTCTGTCTTGTACATCGAAAGAAAAAGACCCAATAAATCATATACTAAATTTCCATTTTGATTGTATGTGTGACTGTTTCAGAATATTGATGCAAATTCACATAAAATTTAGGGAGCTTGCCCTTAATTTGCTTTCAGATGACCGCTTATAACCGGCGTAATTATAAGCGTAAAACTTCACAAGCCTCATGGCAACGCTCAACTATGCAGCAAGCAAAACGAGAAGTGCAAGAGTTAGGAAAACCTGTCAAAAAAGTAACAACTAAATATGGGATTCCAAGAACGACATTGCAGACATCTTAAATCGGGTTCGTGTAATGTAAAGCTTGGTAGGTTTACTACTGTCTTTTCTACGGAACAAGAAATGGAGCTTTTGGAATACGTATTCCACATGGACTCTTTATTTTACGGGCTGTCCAAACAAGAATTTTTGGAACTTGTATACCTACCTATTACATTATTTTAGGATTTATAAATAAATAAATATATAAAATAATTGTAACGCTTATTAGAGACTAAATAATGATAGACTGTAAACAGGGCGTTATTTTTTTAAATATTATTTCAGATATATCTGGAAATATTGTACCTAAAAGTTTAAAGTTCCTAAGAAGTTCCTTTGTTTCATATATACATTTAAAAATAATTGTATGACTGTTTGAAATACATAACTTATAAAATATTTTTTGTGTCTTTTACTCTATTTATTATATATATTATTTGTGGCTGTATATTTTGAAATCTACTGTTTAAATCCAGGCCTGCCCGCTTTACCCAACTACTGCCCGTTTTGCCCTAAACGAAAGCCCGCTTTAGGCCTCCCCTTCGGGCAAAGCAGGCAATCGTAGGCTTTTAGTAATCTGTTAATAATTATTATATACTTTAACTTTTGACAAATTTAACCACTTAGCATTCAAAAGTATTTATTAATGGAACTTTTGGCAAAAAAATAAATGGATTAACTTCTTTTCAAACTTCATTTTTTTTAATTTTCCGGTAAGGTGCCCCCTTTGGGCGCTTCTCCCCTATTTACTTTTTATAATTGGTATAGCAAGTACCTAGAATATAAAAACAAGGCAACACATTTTTAAAATCCTTTTTTCTTTTCTTATCTGTTCTTTTTCAAGCTTTGGTTATCTTGATGTAGGTACAATTGTGTCTTATTGAAAATTAAGCATTTTGTACGAAATAAATAATTTCATTTATAATTCCTACAGAATTTTTGATTAATTGGTTGAAGAAAACAATGGGAATACAACAATACGATGTATCATTTTAAATATTGGTTACCTATACAAATTATTGAATTGTCGAGTTCTTATTGTATAAAAATAATTTATACAATAAATTGTGTGTTAATCAATTAATTAATTATTTAAATTACTTTCCACCTCTCACCTCGTGTCAAGACATTTCATATTTGTTTCACGGCAATCAGCATTTTAAAACTTGAACTTGATAATTGTAATTATTGTGGGACAGATTTTATACCGGTTAAACATTGCTATTTAATTCTGTAAGCACTGACACCAAAATACCTCAACGTAAATATTTTAAGTGAAAGTTTACTTCAACAAGTATTGTTAACAATACTTTGTTCCCAACATAAAAGAGTATAATTACAATTGTGCCGTAACTAGTAACTAATAGGTCCTGTTGCGCTGTCGCAAATACATCTCGATGTGAAACAAAATAAAAAGACGCGCAGGCGTGTCGAACAACATTTATCTAGATCTGAGCATTCCGAGAACAGAGAACTCTGCTACCAAATATCATGACTACCGTCTTACAAATGAGAAAATTTCGCTCTAATTATTTATGAATGTGTTATCATCATATCTCGAGAGCTCACGACCCGGCGTCTGTGAGCACGACACGAGCAAAACCGTAGGTAATTAGCAAATGTGGCTCTCTTTGTTCTCATGGCACGTTTTGCATTGATTTCCCATCTATTGCTATAGACGAGCTGCGCACGGGGAGAAGAGTCGTCGACGTATCGCTAATAAACCTCCATTACTTTCATTAAAGCTATCTGTGGACAGTGGTCGTATCGCGACGTCGGCCGTCATGCCATCGACACATAACAAAATTAAACGCGATGACGCTATCGAAGGCCGCGCATCGAGCGCCGAGCGTCGAGCGCCGCTCCGCACTGCTCTCCTCGACTTCACTTAATTGCGAAATGCGAATAAATGACGATAATACGTTTAATCGTTACACTGAGCACCGAGCTCGACATCATTCTCTGTAATCCTAAATCTCGTTATGGAAATGACTGGAATACCTAAGCATCTATAATAAATTAAGTTTCAGATTATCGTATGATCCAATCGTAAATTAAGACAAGATACATAATTAAGGCGAATAAATAAAATGGTTGGCATTTCGACGGGAGCACGTTCGATTCTGCCGCGCGATATTCATCCTCTCCATTTTGAGCTATGAGCCCTCTTTAATAAAGTATAGTTTGATTCGTTACATTTAATTGCGATTCAATCGCCAACAATATTGAAAGAGGCAGAAGAGTGCGGAGGCGGGACGGGGCTCTGAATGTCACGACAAGATTTTTAATTACGGCTAAGATATCATCTAAGAACTGCAGTCCCAGCTATATAAGTCGGCGACACATCGTGAAATTACAATTCAATAATTATTTCTTGGGAGACCCGCAAAGGTTAAGGTAATAATTTTAACTTGTGACAGTTTTACTGTACGCTAACATGAACTCGCGGAGGAAGAGCGCACAAAGTATGAACAATGAGCGGCGCGAGGCGGGAAGCGGTGGCCGCGGCGGGTGTCGAATATGATCTGAAGTTTATTTTCGTTCTTCTAATGCGTCTTCGCTGCCGTTCAGAGGACAATTAAAAATACAAAAAGTAAAATGTTCGTTTCAGACGTTCATTGTCTTCGTTATTAATAAATTCATTTTACTGAGTTGAAGTGGACGTGTATATTTTATTCGCTTTAAGTGGTTTCACATTGTTTTTGTATTTATGTTCAGTTATTTTCGGCGAAGACATTATAATACGGCTCGTAGGGGAAGATGTGAAATGGCTCACTGTTACTCCATTAGAGATATTTGAAACCACAAAGTGCACTCATAAATTGTCATTTTGTGGTAATAACTGGTTAAAAATAACTTTTATTTAATAAAAGCGTATTCTAACGAGCTCGAGGGAAAACACCCTTTGTGCACGCTACAATGTAGATTTTTCAGTGATATACAGATGAATATAGCATAGTAAGCACGCATCAGAAGCAATAGGCACGTCGCAGGCCGCTACCATTGCATTTACTTTACAGCTCTGATATTTTACAGGCAAGCTCTTAACTTCCATATGTCTGCTTTTATAGTCTGCTTCACGTTATAGCTTAATGTCACGAGATCCTCTGATTTGAGGCTTTTACTTCTTTAAGATAATATTACTTAATGTTGAACGGGTAAATATATTAACGTTTACTAACTTGCTATTTATTTAAATTGTTTTGTTTAAATAGTTTGTTCTAATTAATTGATGGATAAACCTAAATGCCTTTTTTTCAAGGCTTGTCTATTATTAGGACTTTGATTGTAATTGCTAAGAAATAAATTACTATTTTACAAAATTTCTTTAACATTTAATTTCTTCGAATTATTGAACTAATAGATAAAAACAAAAACATTCCTGTGTGGTCTAATAAATCGCTGTGCTATTACAACGGTGACAAGCAAACTTTAAATTAACAAATGAATCGAAGGGGCATTACACTGAGAGAAAAAATTTCGGCGTAATTAATAACAATGTTAGTAAATGGCGTTATTATCAAATTTTATCAATTCCTATGTATTTTTAATGAAAACTACAAAAAATTTAATTTCAAGTACAGTTTATTAATTTCGTAATATAATACCAATAAACGGGTTTTATTAAATGTCGAAATTAATATTCTTTACTTGGGATTGTAGGATTTTACATGTATTAATAAATATTCCTTGAATTTGTAGGTACTGTACTAATATCAAGAGGTACAGATTAGTTATGATTATAAAAGAGTTTTACTAAAATGACCGATTACAAAAAACTATAATATCTAATATGGCATTTCTTATTTCTATAATTTGTGAACTTGTAATTAGAACTAGTTTTATTTTTCCCTCAAGAAGTAAACTATTATTTGTCATTACAGTTATGGCTATTAATGTTTATATATACCTTTTATTGGAATTAGTAAAGTTTACTAGTAACAAGATACATGCCTACTTTGATCTGCCGGCGGCCGGAGCGGCCGGGACGAATTGCTGCTCAATTGCTCATTTGCTTAGCGTCAGTGAGCGCACGTGTGTTTAACACACAAGTGAAAATAATTTGTGCAGTGCAAAAACAATTGAATGACTCGAATAAAAGAATACTCATGGATCAATTAACCAGTGATCTCCTTAAGAGGTGGGGGTTGCAGGAGTATGTAACCCAATTTCGTGGTAAGTAGGTAGGTACCTAATCAAACTACATAAGTAGATAGTTAGAAGATAGATAGTTTTATTTATTCTTTGCACCTCAGAACACAGTACCAAACTATTCTTTGTCAGAACAGTCGATGTAGGTATTAATGTTCATAATATTACCTTATTCATACTTAAAGTAATTTGGTATATTGCGTTGTCTAGATGGAAGAGTGGATTCTGGAACAATCAGAATTTTAACCAACGATGAAATAAGTCAGTTGATCAGTAAACTAAAACCGTTCTACTATTTCATACTAAATGTAGGAGAGTGTTTAATGTAAAATTTTCGGATATTTCACGTTCTACTTTTAAAAAAGTTATTATTAATGCCATTTTACTCATTAGGTTAAGTACTTTCGATATCAATTTAAAGATTTTTGATGCAATCGGCTGTGCACACTTAACGATTACACCCTGTAGATATGATGTACACTTATGGTCTTCTTTTAGTCATCATTCAAATCAGTGTTATTATTTTAGGTTCTGAAAATTTTGAAGTCGTCGATTGATGGTAGAGCAGTTGCGTAGTCGTGGAATTATCGAGAGGGCCCGTTCACATTCCTTGACAAGAACATCATCTTCGTCATCGAATTCTGATGTAGCTCCATTAATACGATTGCCAGCAGCATCAGCAGGTAATGTATATTTTAATGAAAAGCGAGTTTGTTTACTTTTACGGGTATTGCTGTTTTCAATTTAAATGATAAATGATTCCTTTCAGAATCCGACGAAGAATTAAGGGAGAAAGTCGCATGGCTGCGGAATTCCTTAGAGCCGTAGCACCTAGTGGAAGAGAAGTGGGTGGCCACAGCGGCATTGAGACTGAATACAAACTACTTGGCTGGTGGCAGTGTTGTTGCCTAAAAACTAAAAAACTAAAAATTCAGCATCGGTTGGGCAAGTTGTTTGTTATCATGAATACTATACCCAGGATTTTTTAGTTTATTACTTAAAATTATGTTGTCAATGATTATTTTTTGGTTAATTAGAATAAATTTATTTCAGGAAAATATCAAATTTTATTTATTATGTCCACCTATCTGCAAATGAAGATTTCGAACAATTTTTCACTATTACTTATCTGAACAATTTTAAAAAACAATAAAGTTTTGAATTACATTAGTTATTAGAGCTTCGTATAATAAGAAGAAAGTTGATCGAAATCATCAATATGTAAAAGTAATAATTAGTAACGTTACTATTTTTATACCGCTAAATTTAAATACCCAAAAAAACTTTTGGAGGAGAATCTGCACATGAATATGAACAAATTCAATTATAGGACCGACTCTAAAAGCACAAATGTTAAGTAAAAAACATGATTGTTTTTCGCGCTTTTTGGAGTCGGTTCCATAGTTAAACTTGTTCATATTCATGTGTAGATTCTCCTCCAGAAGTTTTTTTGGGTATTTAAATTTAGCGGTATAAGTATAGCAACGTTTCTATACTCTATCCACCGAGTCAAGTTAATATAGCGCTCTCTCTGTCACGTAATCCCATACAAATGACAGAGACAAAAAAAGTCAGTGGGCGTAAACCATTCTGAATGTACGTACACACTTATAATTACTATTAAACAGAATACTAGAAATTATATCACACCTCAATGAATTTCAATAAAAGATATTAATTACAAGTCAAAATTTTAATAGGGCCTATAAAAAAATACTGGTTATAACATCACTGCTTTATTATTTCCACACATTAAATTGTGAATCCTAGTCACAAGATTCTTAAGACAAGTAACAAGAGTAGTAAAACCCAAGAAAAAAAGTACTAAGAATAAAAAATATATTACGCGTAACCAATATTTATGTTATTGGCCTTAATAAAAACATATTAACAGAAAGTATGTTGGATTACTTGCACTAAATAAACTTTACTCGTTATTAGTAAACAGGCATTTTTATTCCAACTAAACTTGGATTTTTGGCGTCAGTAAATGCAATAAGTAAAACTCGTTTGTAGCCGTTAGAGAACTTTAATTGTCCTAGGATTTATATGAATTTTATTAGTTATTAATATTTTTTATTGAATTTTTTTCTCAGTGTACTCTTGGTGAATTTCCGGCACGAAAAAATAGAAGAGGCTTCGCAACAAAGTGAAACAAGATCCACTCCACTAATCCGACAAAAGCGAGCCTTGTTACCCTTCAAATTTATTTATAAGAAAACTCTCGGACAAGTCGTTAATACCTATAAAGTAGGGGCGAGAGAGGCGCGAGCGAGTTTATAACTCACGTACCGAACTTTACTTGCCGACACATAAAATAATAGGTGTAAAAACTTACACGGGAATGTACTCAATGCGGCGAGCTGCGAGATGGACGACGCTCTAGCCGCGCCGCTATAGCTGCTATACACCGTCACCTTGCGACTTGCGAGCCTTCACTCTTTAACATTCTACTTTTTTTTACTGACAATGTATATTATGTTGCTAATTTCCCCGTAAATCGTTTTAAACTGAGCAGCGCTTTATCTGCAAAGATCCTCCTGTTCTGTTCTTTTTTAGTGAATTATTACAGCGAAAATAATTAATATGATATCTACCTTTAAGAAATAGAACCAATGAACATCATTGTTATCTAAAAGTACGAGTATATTAATCAAGTTTACAGTATCTTCGACTAAAAGCTTCGCAATAAACAGTGTAACTCAATTTCCCATGGTCAGTCTGCACTGTTTTTCTGACCCTACTATTGTTTGAGGTGAGGTTGCACTCGGTTCGAGTTCACAAACTTTTATCAAATTTCGTGAGCCCACTTAATTTGAAATGCTTATCGGTAGACACAATGGGGGTAGCGCAAGAATTATTTTCTTGAATAAATCATGATAATGAACACCTTTCGAGCCTTTTATATCGTTTAATTCAGATATCACTGCGGAAACAAACGTCGGTTTATCCCGCCATCTGGGGCGCATGCGCGCACCGGTAATCGTTAACCCCGAGGTGATATTATTTTGAATATCAATTTCCTTTATCATTATTATTCAAATCGTTCTTAAGCGCGGGTTCTAGAGTCCAGTTTACAAATATTATTGTTGTAGCACAGGCGTAAAGATGTATGACACGGATTCGAATTCGAAAACGTGCATAGGAGCCGCGGGCGTAAGACACGTGCGCTAGCGCACCTTGCAATGCATTATTTCTGAACATTATATTAATGTGAATTTTATTTAAACTTATCACTCTTTTATAATTGTGATCATATTCATAACAACGTCTATTGATATATTATCAGTTAAGGGCATAAGTTTATTCATGACAATAGCTAGTGTGCATTTAATAGTTTTACTTATGTTTATCCTGTCTTACTGAACGTTGAATTTTTACTTTATCAGTTGGCCATAGATAGATATTACAAAACATATTGCAGTGAAAATTGATCGTGACAAGAAATATGTGTACGCATTACAATAAAATTGTCCAATGCTTATACGATATACTTCGACAACAAATTATACAAATATATATTTTGATATATTTATCTACTTATATAAATTATGCTCGTCTACCACTATGTATCATTATAATACTTACTTAAAATTTTAATAAAATTTTACATCAAAAATAAATTTACAACCAATCAGACTGAAATACAATATATTGATAAAGAAGGCACATCGTCGAGTAAGGCTATATGCCTCATATTTGCATGCAGGCACCCAGTGACCGAGGTCAATCAGCGTCTATGCTCAAACTATAAATTTCTTTTAATAAGACACAAATACAACTTTATGTTTCTTTTTGAGTCGCGAACTAAAGAAATTTAAATAAAACGCTGTTATCAGATTCGACAGGTGGAGCAGTTTTTCTTATTCTTTTTAACTCCGCTGTAGGTAACGGATTAGTCGGTAACTAATCGATTCCTGATACGGATAGAGCTCTTTATTAGCGTAAATGCTATATAATATTTAAAACAATGGAATCTTTGTATTATCTATAGTAACATTTATCACCGGCTTTATATACAAGGAATACACACCAATGAATACATGCACACCTATGATGTCATTTCATTGTATATTGACACTACTTGAACTTTTGACTCATAAGCTGTTTGCTCGCAACCGAACTAATATATTATTGTAACTTAAACCATGTAAACGCTCAGTGAAAAATATTCACACGCCTGTATTGATTGTAAAATAATTAGTCGTGAAAGTAATCGTTTACTCGTATTAATATTCATCAAGTACTTAATCAGTCAGTCAGTCCTAGTGGCCACCCACATTCGCAGTTGACGCAACAACTACCGTTTTCTTCACCATCAGTGTATGCATCGTCATACTAATTTAGCACAACTCCGTCTACCAATAGGCTATGTGCAATAAATATTTAAGATTAATCTGATTGGACCCGTAGCTAGTTAGCTTAGTGAATACTAACGATCGCTAAGGACTCGATTCTCTTAAACCAGGTAGCGAAGAATTTGTTTATTTTGCATATGAGTTTTGTTTTCTATTTATTTTTATGAACCATACTAATAAATTTTATAAGAGCAGACTTTTATAATTTATGTACCTACATCGCAAGATATTGATAACAATGGACTAGTTAGTATACAATTAAATTGGATGTAATGTTTGTAAGTATGTTTGATGGATGCTATAAACAAAATTGCTCCTATTTTAAAATACTTATTTCATCATTTTTTTTAAACCTATGCCTAATTTTAATCATGTTTTTTAATGCACACGATAACAGCTTTTACAGTGCGTAGATATACTACACGATAAGAGCTAAGAATATAATATAGTTGTTTAAATTCAAACATCGCTATGCATAAAGTGGCTAGAAAATATTATGTTGTTCATAATCTTAACTATAGTGACTGACACATAAATTAAATCAATGACTTTAAATCAGCCGCCGTTTACATGCAAAATAACTGCGAACAGAAGACGATCGTACTTTGTATCGTCTGATTTGTAGGACTTTGGGTACCTATCAAGTTACAAATTGTATATCTAAGATCGATACGGCCGTAATGAAGAGGGCTCAGCATTTAAATACATTTGCATATTAGAATGCGTTCACTCTATTGCTGTGCGGGGCTATAGCGAGCTCGCTAACTATATGTCATTTTGCATACTTGATACCGGACAATTGAATAAGAGAATTGCACTAACCTAGAGGGAGCTAACTCATTTTCCTCATATACAATATTAATGAAAGTAGTATTCTATTACCAGCCATTACGAGTAATGGAAACGTGACGTTATTCACCTCTCAGTTTATGTACCTGCCAGTCGTAGATATATCAAATTGTCTTAGCATAACATTGATTAAGATACATTTAATTTAATCGTCGCGTGCGTAATAAACAACCTACACAGCTAGTTAATAATTAAATTAAAATAAATAATGCTTTAAGCAACGCTTTAGCTAAATAAGTTTCTTGTCCTTGTTTTAGCAAAGCTATTGATTGGTACACGTTGTTATCTCTATCTGATCAAGTTACAATGATTTCACAGTACAGATTTATCGGGCCCGATATTACTTCATAGCGTACAATCAAATATTGCGTAACATTTGAAATATGTACACGTAACAAAGGTTTAGGTAAGAGTTACCGTGGTGTTAGTGAACTGCTTTAATTCTGTTGTTCCAACGACGATGCATCATTGCGAACGGTTAGGAGCTATTACGGGGTAGAAACTAGAAAGCTGCATTCACGTTTCACATATGTATAATATACGTTACGCGTTTGTACTGCACATAGGCTAGGTCGTAGCAATGTGCTCGATAGCGACAATTAATATGCAATGTCGTAGCACTCGTAAACTAGTCACGAACATATGCCAATATGTTGGTTCCGTTAGAGCTTGGGATATTTGTACGATTCGGCTATTATTACTGAAGGACGATGCTCTTGTTCAACGTATTGTTTTGTTCAATTTGCGATACGATAAAGACAGATGAATACTGATTTAGATACTTTTCAGCTAATGTAACTTGAGTCTTATCATTTGAACTATTTTTAACACGTTTAATTAAAGGAGACACGTTGAGCTAATATTACTACTAATTAGTAATTCGAGCAACCCACGTTAGATATTCGTACTATCTATGTAAGAGACTAGAGAGCATTCCCTTACAAGCTTATTAGATAGAAAAGCATAGTGCTTACATTAGTAAGAGGGTTAATCAGTGATAATGAGTCGCGGTGCGAACGGTATGTTAATACTGCGGTATCACACATCGGCCGACGACGGTGTATCGGCTGATCGGACGGCGGCGCCAGACCAGGCTTCGTCTTGACCACGGCTTCATTATGCGTAAACGATGCTGCAGGCCATTTCATAATTTGTACCAATGCTGATTATTTCTGCCAATTAAAGTCTGCGGAGTTCTATTTGTAATAGAGATAGAGAACAAAAGTTATGTAGATAGTAATTGATGTGTTTGTGTAGGTATCATTGATTATGAATTGATTCTGTTATGAAAAATGTTAATAAACATGAATAGAGAAGTTTTGTTAGATAGTAACCACCTTCACATAACTGGTAGGTATGTGAAAACAAAGTTGGTGAATTTAATGAAACAACGGTGTTCTATTTTTTTTACTTAAATTGATTCGTTTACTTATTAAAATAAGTAAATTTTGATAATACTTAACAAAAATATACAAAAAAAAGTAGTTTCCCACTAATTTTTTGTCAATCTGAAAATAGAAAGCGCGCAAGCTTAAAGCTCTTTATTAGTGGGAATCTGAAATATTTAATAATGGAAATGAAACTTAGGTATATATAAAGAAACGTAACTACCACCATTTACCCAACATTAATTTATATAAACTATGTTATTATTAGTATTAATGTTTTCACAAAATAACAGATACAAATAAAACATTTCAACCGTAAGCATCATAAACATGAAAAGCCCGGGCGGAAAACAAAAAAACAGTCATGATATATTCGTGCAGATTGATGACCTACCGCAACCCCGAGGTAGGAATAAGCAGGTAGGTACTGGGTAGGCATTAACTGACGTAAACGCAACGCACAGCATAATAATTAGTCATTAGAAAGTAAGCAGGGGGCGATGGGGGCAGGTGGGAGAGGGCGGGGCTCGTCCGTTTCAGCTTATCTGAAATTACATCTTTTATGGGTATCCGCGATTATTCCGCGCTGCAGCGACTTGCGGCGCGTTACTGCCGCTCGGGAAACAGCTCCGTGTTACCATCGGTGTTCAACATAATCCCCACTATTGCTTTTTATGAGATTGCTCCTATTTTCGCTCTTAACTTGTCGCGTTTGCAAACCATTATGTTGTCTGTGCACTCCTAATGCGACTGCTAAATCTTTTAGTGTTTGTTCTATGTATTATGTTCCTTATATTTTAAAGGTAGAGCAAACATGCTATTGAGTAACTTTTGAAATATTATTGTACTTACTGAAATTTTAAAATAGAAGCTATGAAAATAGATGATTATCTTTATTTAATAAAGCTTCAAAATCGTTAGATATCTACTCAAAAGATAATATTTAACATCTGTACCTACATTTATATTGCCGCTTGTAATACAGATAAATATATCAAGCCTTTAATTATCTTGGGAAGATGGAAGAAGTAAAGCGTTATTATCATTGTTTGTAACAAAGCACAATCTACATTCTACAACAACAAACGAATAACTCAGTGGAGTTAACTTGAATTCATAATCAAGTAATTTATGTGCACGGCGAATAAATTAGGCGCTCGAGCCCGCGCGTCGCCCATAACTTACCCCAATAAATTGCCCAAAGCGGGCCAACTTCATTTTATCTCCAAATACTAATAAGTATGTACATAGGTACACAATTACTTGCTTTTTACTGCCATTTTATATTTAGTACCTACCTACGTTTTTCACGCTGCTAGGGCTTTTTTATGTACGGGTTGCGATAAGTGGCTGATAAGATTCGTTATGCTTGTAAATAACGTGCCCCTGGCGAACTACAAAAATGTGACTTATGTATTAACACATACAATTAATTGTTACACTTTAATATTTGTAACTGATATAACGAGAGATAACAATGTTGAAGTCTAATGAGCGATAATGTTCTGAACGGCTTACGAGTTAAGAAGTAAATTTGAAAAGCATTATGTTAAACACTTGGTATGTTTTGTTGCTGAATGTAATACTACGTATCAGGTAGCACCTGCTTTGCATAAGGCGTCATGTGGAGAACCCCACGTTTAAGTGTAAATTTTGCGATTAAAAGTACAAAATTGAGCATAAACATGAAAATAATATGGGTTATGATAATGGAAATGGGACATGAAGTTAACATGCCATAAGGGAAGCATATCATGATTTCCTTTTGAATTAAGGTGAATGAATTTGGTGTTCTAAATTATTTGTACTATGGATGCTAGAAGGTAGGTGAAGTCCAAATTATTACAGGTATCTAATACCTGATGTGTATTCAAATTGATTCGTTTATGACGAGCTTTTTTATCGCCGAAAGTAGGGAAATGATTAGATATGTATTTCTGATGTTTTCAGTTTCAGTCATGTAGTAGGATAACGATTTATCTTCGCACTAAAATTACAGCTTATCCATTTATTAATGCAAGAAAATTGATTGAACCCAGCAGAACACTATTTAATTAAAAGCATTTTAACTTTTATATTAATTATATATTTTAGATCAACAAAATCTAAATTATTTAAATATGCACATTCAACCCCAACAACGTCCAAATTGTACAATAGAGACAATAAAATTAACATACGCCGAATCAAGGTGTCACCGCGCAGGAAGTGCGACGTAATTTGTAAGCTTTGTGATTAATAAAATGTACTAAATGTGACCCGAATAGCACAGATTAGCGGCCACTTTATCACTTCTATACCGAGTTAACGTCGCGTGACGGATCCCGTTTGAAACTCATAAAGAGTCTAAAGCAAAATACACTCGTAGATAACACTTGGTTTACGTCTTCGGGCCTCCCACTTACTAACTTTAGACGTAGTCACGGGAGGGTCAACTTTAACAAGTTTATTTAAGTTTACCATTATTTATAATTGAATTTCCCCCTTAATTTGGTTGCAGTGAGTGGAAATTTGGTTGTCGTATGTTTATTGGCCTGTATCGGTAACATCTATGAAAATATTTGAAAATACAGTTGTTGCAAAGCTTGCTAAGTAGAAATGGGTACATAAGGTGTTATCACGTGAGCTTTTCGCATATATTGCTTAAAGTCATGTAATATTCTATAAAAGCAAGAAAGATCTATGTTCAAAAAGCTTTTTTAAACTTAGAGCTTTTGAGTTACATAAGGGGGAAACATGTGTAATTTGTTTAAAAATTATGTCTATGAGAAGAAGAATAATAATTAAAAGTAGTTAATACAACTACTTTAAATTGTATTTTATATTCGTAAACTTATAATTTGCTCTGTATAACAACATTGTCTTATCTGCAAGGATAACTCACGCTTCTCCCATTATCCCGTCTCAAGCTCATATTATAAAGGTGTTACTCCAACATTATGGCCACTTTAGATTTACATAAAATTTTCTATTATTCGCTTATCTCCCACATGACAAGAGTCGCACAATAAACATGAATATATTTGACAAATTTTAGTAGGAGCGTAGCCGACAGTCGCGTTGGTGCGAAGTATTCTGGAATGTCTGCGAACGCCGGCGTAATCCGAATGCAGTAGAGTAAGGCTATGAACATTTGAATAATCGTACCGTGTTCAAAGCCGGGGCATTATATGATAATAATTTCACGCGCGAACGCTTCACGCCGGGTGCCAGCCCCTCACCCCTCCGCTCCGTGTTCTGCGTCCAAGGAATGTGTAAAAAATGTGACCACATTCATTACAATATGAACATTATTCACACTCATTTCATAACGCTACGTTCTGAACGTTAAACATTTCACGGTGATATCGATAATGGTATGGATACCTGTTCTGGCTATTCAATATTCCTCCCCACAATTTTCTTTAATTAATTGATACTACAAACGTTAAAAATCGGTGAAGTGTTAAACACGCTACGGAGGGTTGTACTGAGGGGAAAATATCAAATTGCCTAGAATGAAGGATTATGAATACAGACGCAGTTACGGCCATTTCAGTCGGAATGATGACGTTGTCCCTAACTAAGGAGTCACAATGTGTATGATTGAATAATTTCATACTTAGATAGGTATCATCTTTTATACATCTCTTGTAGTTTGTATGCAAATGGAGTAGCAAGCGAGCGTAAAATGATAACAAAAAGTATGTATAACAAATATGGTCGTAAATCTTTGTGTACCTATCTGGCAGTTAGTTAATGTGTGAAGTTGTTAAATTAACATATTATCATAAAATTATAAAGTTTACATTATAAAGCGGACATCATAAAATTTGTAATTCATAGAAGTGTTTTTAGATTGCGTATCAGTTGCGAGAATGTTGTTAAGTTGTGCTTGTAATTATTAATTTGTTCATAAAGTAAACTGACACCACGGTCAGTGAGCACACGCGTGTCCCTTTACAATTAGCTACCGCTAAGATTAATCAAGCCAGGATTACTTGGCTCTAACATATGCAATAGATGTTGCGTTTAATTGAATCAATTTTTTGTCGTGCTTTCATGATAGGGATAGGGATTTTTAGATTTAAAAAATCTACCTTGTCATCATCATCATGTCAAAGTACATAATATATAATGTGAAAATTTGATTATTATTCCAAAATGAATCGGAGGTAGATCTTATTAAAAAGTATAATAAATAATTGTAATACATAAATCATAATTAATTTATCACAGAGGTATTTACTCCTTACGATAAACAAATTCAGTAAAGCCATATATTCCAGTAAATTATTATACCATAATTTCACGCTTAATGGATGTCTCTACCTATTTAAATAATGATAAATGTATTGATATGTCTTCTACTTTAATCAAACATTAATAAAATATATGCATTTCCTTCCTCGATGATAGTGGGTACCCTTTGTAGTACTAATTTATTTTTATAAATGTGTAACTATAAACATATAATTAACTAGAAACTTCATGCACCAGTAAATGTAGACATTAATTTCCACGCTAGTTTATCTATTTGGGCGCACAACCAGCCTTTATCTATCATCATTCTTAGCGTTTACGGTGATAAACAAAAGCATGATTACAATGCCAATAATTTAATTTATGTTATAACGTATTCAAATTAAGGTTCGTTTTTAATCAAAACAGGAAAGACGCGTATGCTCTTTTCGAAGAGCACCTTACGCACGGAAACAACTTACGTATTGCGTTTACTCGAAATTATTTTAATATGCAAATAGGAAAATGTGAAGGAGAATTGTATTTCGGCGACGGTGAGGTGGTTACGTAGACGTATTCTTTAAATTAATGGCGTAGCGAGATTAGAGTACTGCTAACTGCTTTACATGGAGCATAAGCTTACACGGCGAGCCTCGCTCGTTTGTTCTGAGAAACAGACAAATGAAAGCACATAATTACTAGGCCGCCCCGGTCTAAATGCAACAAGGATTAGAATTAACATGCGCGCCTTAACAAGAACGCGTATGGCATTTATGACTGAGACGCTAAAATGTGACTGTATCTAACTAGGTGTCGAAAGAAGAATCAGAATCGATATCATGGTTAGAGAGCTATAAAACTTTAGTGTCATTATGTGTGTGTGAAATCTTTTTACAGGATGTTAGTTAGGTGTACTTTTTACTCCAGAAATATATATGCCAGGTTTAACAGGTACATATAATGATAATATGATACGCTTATGAGAATTGACAAATTTCTCAAATGTAATTACCTAATTGTTCACTAGGTATAAATAGTTAATTAATCTTTAAAAAATACCTATGTAGAGTTTTTGTGGTGTATGGTAAATGAACTTTTATTATTTATAACCAGTATGCAAGCAGTATAGCACACAGATAATTTATATACGAAGTTGTGAATGTGAAATAAATTAAATGCCGAAGAAGATATAAATTGTTTTGTCTTCTTTAAAACACGTAAATCCATTCCAAGTTGCACGTTTTTAGATATCAAGTCGTAATTACCCACAGTCAGAGCGGCGATTAACATCTGTCGACTATTAAATAAACTCAGATTATAAGGGTTCAATCATTGCAAGTAATTATTCTTATCCGTCGGATGTTCTCAAAGAGCAGCCTGCCTCGATCTCGACGTGTGCTCCGGCATAATTTTCTCATGATTCGCAAGCAAATCAAACCCACCCTACCCTTTTATTAAGCAGTCACATTGACTTGACTGCCTAATGTTCCTGTCTATCTAACTACTCACAATAGCCTTGTAATTGTATAAACGGTAGTATTGTATTGATTTTCCGTAGGAATAAAACAATTACAGCTCCGCGATTCATGTATTTTTGATGTTGAAATACGTGTAACTTTAGCATAAAAATGAATGAGCATAACATTTTTATGCGTAAAGAGTACTTCAGCAATATTTCCCATTAAAACGGAGCAAAATGATGTCGATGAATGCTTTACATGAAAATAGTATCGCGTTGAATGGGTGCTATTCGACGACATCAGGTTCGTAGCGCATAATAGAACATGATGTTCCTCCATCGCTCGCATCTCGTCGGTCAATCTCGATAGTAATGGGGTGTTACGGCGAGGTTATGTGAACGCGATCAAAACGCGCCGCGTCGGCTCACCGAGCTCTGGTAAAAACAACTGTTGCTAACAGAACGATTATAATATATTAGTTGCTCTTTAATTGCGCCGATATAATTACGACGGTCTGCCGCGAATACGTGACGATATCCCGGCCGCTCTGCCCACGCCGCGGCCGCGGAGATATTAAGAGGAATAACTCGAGCTAACCGATTGAATGTTCCGTGATAATGAGTGCCGCTCGCGATCGAAGTGTCATTAGGAAGTCGTAACTGACGACATGCGCCTTTAGTAATCTTGTATGCCTTTCATAGGACATTCATCCTCTTAATGTGCATGGATTCCATGATACCTCATTTGAGAGGAAAGTATTTTTATTGAAGCCGCTTTATAAGCTTTATTGTTGAATATGAGATGATTTTAATCTATTATTATTTGACTATTATGAAGTAAAATTTTTTTTTAGTGTATCTTCTTATGAAATAGCAGTATCATGATGCAGGTTATAAAATGTATTTATTTAGGACATTGCCAAAGATCTTAAAATATATTTATGCAATATAAATACCTACGGTTATACACATCATGCAAAATTAAATATGTACGGTTATTTTACACAACTTTCAGAATGGTACTAGCGCGTTCTCGAGCTTTTGTCTATGCCGGGTTATCCTTTTTTAGTTGTGATGACACTATCTACTTATATCCAGAATGTCAATTATCGCAAATTATATTGTACGGTGTATTGCGATTTATAAATGGGGCCTACTAACGAATTTGTATTACTTGCATATCATTGGAATAACTTTACCTTGGATTTAACGTTTATCGTCGAAATAACCTTTGGCAAGGGAAAATTAATTACAGTTATCTCTTTGTTCGTTTGCGTTAGCCTTTATGATTACGAATACAACACTAAATACAATGCCAAAGCTATTTGCTATAAATAAATATTACTATTCCCAGCAAGGATAAAAATTATGAATTAATTCCGATAGGGCGGCACCTCTCAGACGCGCGACATACTTCGTCCAGATAAGGGAAAAGCGTCGCTGGCTTATAAATGACTCTTTATTAAACGTGAAAGCAACGACGTCGGCTAATGGGACGATCATGCGCTCCCATTAAAGATTATTTAATATTCAAAAGCGGCCGACGATAAATCACGATCGCCCGCCATGCTTCTTTGACTACGGTCTGCACTTTTGTCCAAATACTCCACATAACTCGTTTTTGCTGGAGTTAATTTTTGAAGGCGAAGGCTGATTGTAATATTTATGAGCTTCAAATAAACTTAATCAATACTGATAAGCTCTCAATCATTCTGTTTTTAAACATCGATCTTTGAATGTAAGGGTTTACTTTGTAAATGCTATCAGATAAGAGGATAGTGTCAAGCAAGGTATAGATAATGCAGCTCCTGTGTGTGGTAACGACCTTGTAATAGCTATTTGCAGTAGGAAATTACTTCAGTTCAACAAATAGTTACATACAATTCTACGTCATAACATCCAATACTAAATAGTACTGCGTCTATTATTCATTTACTTTCTTTCTGCTTCTAAAAATAATATGTTTAGCTTTTTGTACAGAGACTACTTACAGATTTTAATTTTTTATCAGATATTTAATATATTGTGTGACTATTATGTTTAAGAAAAGCATGTATGTGATCCTAATCTATAAAATAAATATCTATTATGAATAAAAAAGTTAGATAAGCACATATTTCATCCCTCCTAATATCATTTTCTTTGAAACTATATTAAATCTCTTGTGCTATCTTTGTCAATATGTATAAGCTTGAACTGTTATTTGTTTTCCAGATCGGTCACCTATCTGATTTTCGGGACAAATGGCAAAACAATAATTCGTACCCTTGCGACTGAGCTAATAACAATAAAATAGAAAGGCGATCACGAACACGGGGTGGCGACTGGTTCAATCAACGAGAGTCAGATTTATTTTTATGAAAATTGGCATAAAATCGGACGGGTCAGGGAGGCGCAGTGGCCCCGCGAGACCTCACGCCCGACCGTTTACTGCATATCGTTTCCTCCGAGCTCTGCCTCTTGGAAATATTGCCAGTGGTCATAACTTTTTATATGCAGCGATGACATTGCAGAAAATTGTGGTTGGATTTTGTTGAGTCGTTACTCTTCAGATTCAATCACAGTACGTGTGAGTAACTCGCTTGTATTTGTTGCAAATAACATTCGAGTAGATGTTTTATTTTTAGTAGTTGTATAATTTTGTGATGCATTCTCTGTACTAGCGCAGATCTCTTCTACACTGTTTTGTGGATGAGATGAAATGTTTTTAATAAAATTACAAAATACTTTACAGATTGGTTTGTTTTATATCTAACCTTTATTTTTAAGTACTGACTGAGGTGACTGAGTTAAGGTTTATTAGTTCGTTATAATATGAACATAATTTTAATGAATATGTATTTTTTAAAGAACCTTTATTAGATATGTTTTCTTCAAACTTATTATTTAATTTCATAGTACATATTAAAATGAAATGTTGCCTTCAAAGAATTTCTATTTCATTAAAATGTATATCTTTATTCATAACCATTTATGTTTTCAAATGTACAATATTAATATTAACGAAAGATGAGACATGTCAGCAAAGTTATGCAGTACTTTAGCATTCACCAGCGCTCCTCGTAGCCCGCGGGAGCAAATCCAAATTTTCAATCTTGACGGTTATCATTTTACCAAAGCAAAGCTCCCATAATATTTACTCGCCCGCGAGAAGTCTTCGAATTTCATATTTATTCGCGGGAGGAAAACCCACGCCGCCGGAACTGATATTATTGTGCATTCCGTATAATATTGTTTGCTATTTGGCACATTCTCTGTTTGTTTTCGTCTTTCATATGAAAGGGGAGCTATAGACGTGCAAACAGATCGGTGAGAAGTTTCATACTCGAGTGTATCAGAAAATGCTGTTAAGGAAACGTTTTTGAATTTGAATATTGCAATATGTTTCTTTGATATAAATAGTTTTCCTCGTACACGTGATCAGAGGATCGCAAACTTTGTACGTTTGTGGACATGAAAGCGAGCAATCCATTAAATAAGAACGGCAAGTGAATAGACGACTGGAGCCGGGAGACGCGACTGTGCCTCTGATAACCCATAATGCGCGGATATTTTTGCGTTGCTCATATGTCGGAAGTAATGGTTCGTGTATTCTCCTCAGTTATCAAAGCATGGATAAGCAACCGCGTGGTACGGAATAACCTCTACCAATTTCTTGATATAGGAGATGAACAAGGAACTTTGTCCCCTTCATAATAATTATGTGGTTAATGATATAAAATAAATTCGAAATATCACGAAGAAGGTGAAAGGCTATCCATGTAACGTCTTGCTAATGACGACCTTATATCTCAGGGATCATCTTAATATTTTTAAACAATTACAGAGCTGATATATGATTTAATCACGGTAAGGTATGTCCACAGTAATTTTTCGTCAGAAATGTAAACCATAATATATTATATTTGGCATATAAAAGGCTCGCTTATCTAAGGGGTTTGACTGGAAACGAACATAAAGGGTGATCCTCTGTGACAAATACCGTGATATACAGAACGACAGTCGTAAGGGAAATATTTTTATAAGATGAAACATTATTATTTTTAGGGTCGAGATCAGACGCTGACATTATGATTTTGCAATATCCATAGTTTCATCAAAGTAATGCGATGTTTGCTTTGCATGTTTAATACCGAGTTCCTTTTTCAATTTTGTTTAGGATTGGGTATTATTATATTTTTATAAAACTTAGAAACAACCGACATTAATCTCATGTAATCAAATATCTTAACAATGGTGAAAATAGCCGTTGATTGAAACAATATGGAGTCACAACGTTTAGAACAGGAAACTGTTAAACGATAAACCGATAATAAAACAAATTAATGCCCGTTAACCCTAAAATTGGACAAGTTCAATGCAGAGGTCGTTACCGCTATAGGAAATATCCCGTCAAGTATTAACATTGAAATCTGTTCGTTGTATTCATTGTCATTAATGTTGTGGGATGAAGGTGCGGGAAATTGTGTTTTATTGTGCGGAGGGTAAGGGCGCATTCGGGTTGCGGGGTCGAGCGTCAGCCAATCAAAACATACAAGGAGCATATTGATTCCGAGAAGTGTCGCTGCTAACGTGGAGGCTGAAGTTGAATACATTAGCCAGCGGCGTAATGAAGTCTCGTTGCTTGTATACAAACATCGGGTGAGCGGGTGCGGCGTGTGCCCGGGGCGCGCGCGCACCCCGCACTTACAGGAATTCTATTTCCACAAGCGTCATGTGTTAATTAACTCGCACCTACGATATTGAGATATCGCCGGAGATGCTACTGTTGTTATTAGCAGACGACGCCTTATTGCTAACTGTTCCTCTGTATTGTCGTTACCTTTGACACGCTCGCCTTGTGTTTGCTGTGTGCAATCTCAATGTGTAATTGCGATGTTACTGTCGTCTGTATATTATAACTAGCACGTATATTTCGACTTGTTGGTACCTATGAAGTGTTAATTTTTGCATTTTAAACCCTACATTTTATGTAATTAATGTTGTCTGGAGATGACATTCCATATCCTAGTGATTGACATTGAATTATAATACAATGTTTATAAAATGTTGCTTGTACTACGTTAATAAAATTAATACTTATTTTTATCGGCTTACGTGTTCACCTCGCAAACGTCATTAATAAATTGAAGATTAATTTATCTTAGCAATGAATGTGTTTTTGTTATTCTCTTATTAGTAGGCAGCAAAATAAAGATCAAAGTGTACCTATTTTCATAAAAGTGTAATGAATATCATTACACTACCGGGTGACACATCTTAATAGGCATTTTTTTATGATCTGTTGTTGCTCCAGTTCAGAAAATAAACAAGATTATTAAAGAGGAGCCGTTCGGAAACCACATGAAGTGCTGGCAGCTGCCGCTCACCGCGACTTTATGATGAAAGAAGGTAATTCTCAAAAACATACCGGCCGCTGTATCAAGTTTCCTGTTATGACTTCAGTTTTTAATAGGCCTTTGTTGAAACATTTTATTATCATGAAGAAGCGCTAACAGCTTGAAACTTGTCCATGAAGTACAATGTAAATATTCCGTACGTTATCTACCTCGTTTTATGTTTTTGGTTTTCGTTTATTGTTCTCGAATGAAATTAAATGGATGACGAAACTTCCGCTTCATTGCTACATAAAAATATTACACAGTATGTAATTAAGATATGTTGTCCCGAAATTTATAAGAAACATTAACCATAATATTTTTTACAGCCCATTAAATTGATAATTTTTTATGAAAAATTTGAATGACGTAAAACTTCGTGTAATGAAACTCGTAGCACTTATTATTTAGCTAGATAAGGACATCATAAAAACTGTTGTAGTATTTTCTTAGTTGTTCCAATGGTAAAATATTTGTATCAAACAAGGACCTGCAAGGACTACAAGTTCTACGTTGACACCATAGCCCATTACTGGGAATACTTTGTCATATAGTCATACCATGCAAATGGAAAAGCGCGACGAATGGCTCGTAAAATTTGCTATTTGTTTTGTTTACGATAACCGTGGTTTTATACAATTTTATTACGACGGTGGCATTTCATGAATGTTACAAACTCCAAGCTCTCTTATACTTTGTTATTTTTACTTCGATTAATTTTGTATGATATTGTGTAATATTATGTTGATGATGTAAAACTGTTATGAAAATTATTTAAAACTTACCATTTTCAGCCCCTAGTTGATGCCGTTCTACTGTGGTACTACTTATTCATTAGATAATGAAAGATCATGTAATATTTCCATTTTTTACGATAGTTTTTGATTTTTTTTATCGTGTCCTTAGTTACATTTTAGTTGAAGCATACCTAGTATAAAGAGGTAGAAGATATTTATAAAATAAAAAATTACGACGGTAGTTGTAAATAAAACTTGAAACATTTCAAACAATTGAAATCATGTATTTAAACGATTTTTTTATATAACATTTCCAATTTATTTAGAAAATTTTAAAAGTAAGAAAAATGAATTTAAATGTATTTAAAAATTGCCAAAACACAACGTGGGTTCAATAAGATGAATGAGAGGGTACTTTCTGACAATCTAACACACGTTTTCAATGTTTGTTACCTATATTATATAGCGGTCATCCATTACTTTAATAGTATAGATCTATTTGAACTCTAATCCTGCAATATAAAAAATGTGTGGTAAATTGAGAACCACCACAGGCAGGCGCGAATCATTTTGGCAGAGCTTCAAAACGATTCAAATTAAATTACTTATAGCTGTGTCTAAAGATTTCAGCTATTGTTTTAAATGTGCCCGTCAAAATCTCTAATGCCTCGTAGCAAATTTAAAAACATCACATTTCTCCTGTAGATGCGCATCATTAAATATTTTTATTTTAAACAATTTGTTGAGATTAAGAGCACGTTGAAAAATATTGTGTTTTTAACATTCCGATTGGCATAATATTGTTTTTCGGTGGAAAAAATTAAAATGCGGTAGTTTAATAGTCATCAAGCTAATAGCTGTATGACAGCAGTTAATTGATTAGTGTCACAGCTGCTGCTGTGGTTATTCTTATGAACCTGTGTTGTGACTTGTGAACACTATTGAAGTCTATTATCTGGCTAGTTACTAATCGTTGTATTTTTTATAATCGATAGAAGCGATTGATACTTCGAGAATCATAATAAAATCAAAATTTTATATCAACTATGTTCATTTAGAAGTAACTAAATTATTATAAACTTACTAGCTTTCCGCCCGCGGCTTCGCCCGCGTCTTCAAAGAAAAACCCACATAGTTCCCGTTCCCGTGGGATTTCCGGAATAAAACCTATCCTATGTCCCGGGGTAAAAAGTAGCCTATGTCCTTTCTCGGGTATCAAAATATCTCTATACCAAATTTCATGCAAATTGGTTCAGTAGTTAAGGCGTGATTGAGTAACAGACAGACAGACAGAGTTACTTTCGCATTTATAATATTAGTATGGATTATTACTCAACATTTCTTAAACTAACAAACAACTATTGAACCGTTTTAGAATTGAAATTTAATGTACAAAGCTCATCTAAATAAACATGCATCATTTTATGTAAACGCATTTAATCACAGCCCAGATGTACCTATCTATTATGTTAACATGAAAACTGATTTATGGCATTAAAGAGCAAAGAAACTTATGAAGGAAGCACTTGTGTATTACGAGTGTTCAGCTAATAAACACGTCTTAATTCCTCGTTGAATAGTGGGCTATTAAAATAAAGTTTTAAAATATGGAACGCCAGAATTTATTTATGTTGATACAATTTATGGTGAACGGCCGCGTGACGCGGCGCGGAGGGAGCGCAGCGCCGCCGCCCGCGCCGCCCGAGCGGGACATTCGATGACACGTGTATGACATAGTGTTGACTGTTATATTTTTCAGACGATTTATTACATTATTAAGAGTTCACTGCATGCCATCAATACGCTTTCAGATGCATAAATAGTGATGATTTTATTTTGATGTCCTACAGGACATGTGATGACACGCATAATTGTTTAGACGTGACTCTTAATAACGTTAGTTATTTTAGTCGCAATATTCATAGCTTGAAACGATTAACTCCCTGTCTTCGGAATGCAGTGATTAATTTTATAATTCGAGCGGGCTGAAAAGTAAATTCTAATTAAATAAATTGTTGATTTTATTTTTCTGTTGAGATAATTTTAACAGATTTAGGTATGCATACGGTCACATATCAGACACTTGATTGCACATTATGGCGGACATGAATGCGAACATCTCATTGTTTTGAGTTTTTCCGACATCGTTAAACCGCTCTCCTAATTATAATATCGTTATATGCGGTCGAATAATGTCAATGACTGAGTTGAAAATGAAGCCAACAAACGGTTCGTGTGAAAATTAAAAAAAAAATATACGTATCAACTTTTAAATAAAGTGTAGAAGTAGATACAAATTAACTCAAGCTTTTCTTATATTTTTTCAAAAGTTCTTATATTTCATCAAAACAAGGATCTTCACTTTTTTCTTTACATTACACAAGCAGATTGGTAGATATATATTCGCAACTTTTTATTACCACAAGATATATATATTCAACATTATTCAGCTGCAATATTAAGAAGACAGTAACAACTTACACCAAACTCGCAGCAAAGACACATTAGAAAACGTTTTACAAGCAGCAGTCTTATTGGCTATAGCCATCTCCGCCAAGCAATTTTCGGTTGGAAGATGGTTATAGGACCAGGGGCCGTAAAACAATCACCAGCCATATAAAATGCGATCATAATAGAAATTTCCAGACAGTTCAATTCACAGCGTAAACTGTCTGGTAATAAGAGTATGACTTATACGGCCCCAGATGTATGAATATTTAAATATCCGATCATTTATATTTTTACGACACGTCACCGAGACATAAATTCACAGAAAATTATTTTTTGTATAATAAAATATGAAATTATTTTTTAATATTTAAATTTTATAACACATTAAATCTTTTATCATTTATTAAAAAATATTCAGATAAGTTAATTTATTAATTAATTGTATTTAATACTATGGTATAATTGTCTATATATTACTAACTAGTGATCCGTCCAGGCTTCGCCCGTGGTACAATTTACGTTTTCTCTACATAAGAACCATCCTCGTACTTCAAGGAATATAATAAAAAAAGAATTATCGAAATCGGTCCACCCGTTCACACGTGATGCCGTGACAACGCGAAACGGTTTTCATTTTTATATACGGTCTATTACTAATAACTAGATCATAGCAGGTGTTGTCTTCCATTGTATGAAATATCAAATGTATTTCAATATGTATTTAATAAAGAATTAATTATAAATCAATATATACCTTAAGGTAAGCCTTAAGGCAAATTCAGTAATATCGTCAGAGCAATCGCGATATTATCTATTCTTATAAATTTTATGTTCTGTATAAAATATAAATTGAATGCCATCATAATTAAGATAATTTTTTTATGCTGTGAATTAACGCTATAAAGTTTCCCACAAATGATGTGATAATAATGTGGTATTTCATATTTTAATACTAATTTTGTATGATAAACAAATTTCGACATAATAATTTTATGCCATTTTTGGCAAGTTGAAAAATATGAACACAACATAGATCGAAATCTTGGTGGATATCGTAAACGGCGGAATGGCATATTTCATATCGCGTAATGGAGAATTTACAAGCTGTCGGTGCGAAATGACTCCCAAAGGTGACCGCGACTCTCCTCTACTTGCTCTCTTTATAAAGATGTAACTGAATTTTTGTTTGGGATTGTTCTGTGAATTTGGACTTACGTATGTAGAATATGTATGTAGTCAAATGTGAAAATTGATCAGGCTATTTCATAATGTATTTGTAGATGTTTAAAGAGACCTATCGAAGTTTTGAAGTTGGATATGGAAAAACTGGGCACTATATTACACAATAATTGAATAAGTTTGAAAATAAAAATTTGTGTCTTTTACTTACTCATTAAAAATTAATCAGGTTAAGATCATTACATGATAAATACACCAAACAAGAATGTGAGATTCATTTGTAATTCGCAAAAGTTTTTGCATGAACTATCACCTTATAAAAAGTATATAGACTTCCAAAAGCAATTTTATTAAGCCCGTCGATTCGCGCCGACCGACCCTGTTCCCGGCGCGGGCGTCCCGGGTGTCCGGCGGCCAACATTATTATTTATGTTCCACAGAAAGTACATTTATAACAATATTACGCCTGACCGCGCCCGCCCTCGGAAAATGATTTTCCTATTTTCTCAAGATTGCAGGTGTATTATATTTCATGACTGTTATTTATGGTGAGACTTTTATTACAAATGCGTGCAACGTCTCTATCTATTTTTTATTGCAGGCCAAATATTTGATTCACGATTTTTTGTCACAAATACTGATATTTATTAAAGTCGTCTTGATATCCACATTGATATATGAGGGTCGTCTACTGATATATTTGCTTTACAGATATTGCAGCGTTGTCTAAAGATTTGTAAATAATGTTCAATATCTTACAAATGGTCTGGTGCAAGTATTTTTACAAAATAAGAACTAATTTTAGGTGTCTATGGTTACAAATAGCTAATGCCTGAACATTTTAAAACTGAATAAATTAACAAAATATAAGTTAACTTTGCTCTGTGAATGATGATTTTAACAAGAACTAGACACTTAATATTCTTAACCTCATGATTTAAAATAGTATTGCTGATGTACATTTTCTGATAAATATAGCAAACCCTCAAATGCTGGATGCTCTGTTAGGCCAGGTGTAAACGCGAAAAGGCAAAGCGTGATTTCGGTATGTAGACGTCACGTTACTGATAGCCCTTAGCGATTTATAATTTGAGAAAGGGCCCAGTATTCCCTGAAGATGGATATATCCGTCAGCCCAGCACCCTCGGTGTTTGCGAAGTCCGGTTACGAGGCTCGCGGGACGCGTCGCTCAACTCTCTCCATAACCAATAATCGTAAATAATCTACCTATATTTGTATCTTTTATTTCTATATCCATCTATATTGTAGAATTGGAAAAGTTACGAGCTCCTTTTGTTGCGAATTTATTACAATTTTATTAACTTGTTAGATTTTTAGGTTGTGTTTGAAATTACACATTGTTTAAGTGCACGAACACAATGTGGGACACCATATATTTTATAAGCCCTTATGCTTAACTTACAGATAGGTATTTCCAATTTGTCATTTCACTTTAAAAGTATCAATGATAATTTAGTAAAACTAAAACTGCTTTAATATTTATGACTACTATTAATTTTATTGTATAGTACGTTTAAATTGTGTGAAATTACAAAAAGCAAAGAAACATTAATCTTCGAAGATTTACAATGCGATTGTAACAAACTGTAAATCCAAGACGCATGTTAGCAAAAAGTAATATGTTTATTATGCTAACTGACTCGCTAGAATACTTTCTTAAAAAATATCTCAAACCATTGGCCGACTATAGTTTATTTTTACCTGAAGAGCGCGATCCCGCGCATCTCTCCCTATTAAATTTTGTTTGCATTTATTTTAAAGGTGCGACGCTCGAGAAGACTTGGTATGTGAAAAATTACACCTCAGTCCAATATTTATGGGTGATATTCGGCAGCGGTTCCTTTGTGACATGAAGGTGTATAAATAACACCTCTTATCGCGTGGGAGCTCACCCTTAATTTGGATTTATTTTAATTATTTATTGACACTATTCCATCGTTATAATATTATTGCCCAATTAAATTATATCTCACAAATATTATGCAAATAGTTATGATAAATCTCGTTATCATAATTATTATTTTATCGCAAAAAATATATGATTCCAATTAATAGCCAAAACCGGAGTTGTCATTTGTAAAAATATAAAAAGTATGGACTGGTTTTCGATCGGAATTTATTTACGATTCGTTAAAATAATAAGCTTTAATGATGAATCTAACTTCGCTTTATCCTTGAGTACGCTCGTAATCTCTATTTCTTAAAGCTAGCGTCATAAACACTTCACTTTTATCTGCGTTTACCTTTAGTTTTAAATAAATAAATTATGAGCACCGAGAGTTACGTCGGTTATTTTTATCTATAATCGCGGAGTATGACCATAAATTAGTTATATATTTAAAAGCAAGTCGTTTTGCATACAAGACAAGCCGTCTGCACATGCGTGCGACATCAATCTCAATTCTGAAATATTTTTCCGTCTGCTCACCGCTCGCGGTGTGCACATTCAATAGTTAATGCTGCGCACTTAAACATTTCACTTCATAATTCAGTCCTACTTTATGTGAGTCAGATGTAATTAAAATCATCCCTTTCTCACTCCTAATATTAGTTTATCACTAAAATACTATTTGTAGTAGATACCTCGAGGAATGCACTTAGTTTCTTTAACCATCCTGACTGCGGTCAATAAATAGCGATTTACTTGAAATCCAGGTAATTATGAAACGATATCCAGGTAATAATAAACGATAATTGGATCATTATAATATGAACGCGATTTTAATCAAATTTTTGGTGCAAACGAGTATCGGTTTCGAAGATGATTCAATTCATAAATCTTTTTCATGATTTTATGTTAACAAGTATCGTAAAATTAAAAATAATAATATTAATAATCTAAACTTGTATCCTAACATTGAGTATACTTACTCGAGATTATGTTTTTGTAACCAAAACGAAAGCAAAGTCTTCCATATCATATTCTTTTTTTTTTTAATCAATCAAAATATTTTGTTTCAAATCAGAACGTAAGTGGATAAATGGAACAAAAATATACCATATAAGGTAACTAATATCTTACTTAATGGTAAATGTAGCAAACAAGCTACAATATCATATTTGCAGTTTTCAACGTAACGTCAATCAGCGAACAGACAGGCTTACGCAGTGGAATAATGCTTCGATTATCTTCTCTGCTGGCTAAATGTGAGAGCAACAGCGTTTTTATTTTTCGACGAAAGTTATAAAAACACAGATTGGAGAGCTTGAGAAATGTCACTAAATTTTTAGACTAGATAGTCCTTTCGCAAAAGCGTACCTATGTGCAAATATCAGTAGATATATAGATAGATTTATAAAATCATATCCTAAAGAACTTCTTAGTGATCTCTAATATCATAATAATTATTCCATCATATTTATAGTAGCTCCTGTAACAAATATCGTAAAAACCAAATAAAACTAAATCATTAAATAGCCAACGCTTGTAAATTACACTACAAAGCAAGTGCTAGTGATCACGCAGAGGGGAAAATGATTGACGGCATCAAGAAATTTCATTTTGTGGCTTGTCGAGGACATGTCGATAACTCACTGAGGATCCACTACACTGCTTGATTGCCTCCTTGAGGACTTTCTGTTCTCACTCGTTCTATTTCCACCATGCTCAATTCCGTTCATTTGACACATCATTTACGATTGGATTATCATTGAAGTACCTATGCCAAGCTGTGCTTCCCCAAATTCGCACAATTACTATTATTAGGCACGTATTAGGAAAGCAGGCGACTACTTCATTCTTCAAGCACCCGCTAAATTCATAAAAAATTGGTAAAACAAACGCGACTTTTTGAGCTCATTCAAATGTCATATAATTTTGCATACAATATTTTGCTGGGTGAAATGAGAACGGTCTGTGACAGTGGAATTTAATAATGACAAAATAATACAAGGTAAGTTTAAGGGGAGCCCTTTCTGCTGTCCGTCATACGGAGCTCTATTCATGCACATAATATTTCTGAGATATTTGCCGACCGCCTAACGACTGACTAATTTATTCGCGTGTGGTAGGTACGCATCTCGTTCATGCATATTCCGTATTCTTGCATTTAAACTTCAGTCGCCACAAACAGCGATGCACGATCGCTATCAA
The DNA here is from genome assembly GCA_907164665.1 of Colias nastes. NCBI lineage: Eukaryota > Metazoa > Arthropoda > Insecta > Lepidoptera > Pieridae > Colias > Colias nastes. The sequence goes on along the minus strand of CAJQZM010023885.1, from coordinate 2,726 downwards.
CAAGAAAAACAATATCCATATGGATACATCATTGAAACAAAGAATACGAAGAGCACGTTCAATTAGGTTTTAATAGAGTCATTTCATAATATCATCGTTAAGATAATAATTCAATTGATCAGACACAATACAACGAGTTTTACGAAGTTAATCGGGGACATGATGACAAATGCGTATCGCTTCATCTCCTGCGAGAGATTAATGCTCGGAGAAGACCGAGCGCGACTAGACAAAACCTACCGCCTGCGCATATGCAACCAACAATCCACTAATTCGACCCGTGACTCCAGCGTAAGCACTCCAACGACATCTATACACAGACTCTTACTAGTATCGCTTATTATTTATCGCTTACAACCTCCACACAATCTTACACTTAACCCGGAATCCATTGAAGCGAACTTCAACCCTTTCCAAAAGGCATAAAATAGAAAGTGCTCTGTATCGCTTATACTTGTAAGACATTGTTGTTTATCGCTTGTCCTGAACAGAGACAATAATGACACGATCTTAATGCAAACTATAGTTGGTCTAAAATTAAGCGAGATGAAAGAGAATATCTGTGATACAAAAAATATTAGAATGTACGAGCATTGTTTGAGCACTGCTTTGTTGCGATACAACTATGTTAACATGTGCATTCCGCTCGATTTAAGTCATAAATGAGAGAAATTTATGATCAAAAGAATAGCAGGTGTGCCCTATTATTATAATTTGTCATTGGCTTTTCATTGGATTTATTGTGCATTGTATTCTATTTTGATACGTTTATGAATAACGTAATATTTTATCAAAAAATGTTGAATATTATATTGATAATCTACTTCTATCTTGAAAACTTTTTTATAGATTACTTGTAGAGTATTAAGCGCGCGTCGAATGGCTTATTGCAATATCTGATGTAGATATCGCAACAGTTAGAGGTAAGCTGGAATACAAATGTTTGACCAAGATAACGAAACGAAGTGATATGTGAACATGTGTACACATAATTGCTTACAAATCATCGCCACTCGTACCTGTTATTTTTAACGATTCGCATTAATTCCTCACTGGATCAACGAACAAGTCATCTATAAACGATCAGCGTGTCGTTCATAAATTGTATCATGATTATATCCGAATTGATACAAACATTGCGGGCTCTCACTTGAATGACAATTACCAAACATAATCCAAATCTAAACGCCACAACAAACCTGACGGAATATAAATGTGAGGCTTGATCCTGGTGCCTTGTGAACCGAGGACGTGATGTGTCGTTATTAACAAGCCTGCATTAATGAAACATAAATACTTAACTTACTACAACATACATATACCTACACTTTCACGAGCGCTTCTAGTTCTCGACATTGTCATCTGATCCGTTAGCCGGCTCCATAACGCGATCACGTATTCGCATAATGTGGAAAATTTTGGGCCATAATTCGTTAAGAACTTTTACATTTTTACGATCGGGACGAATAAGAATTCTCGACCGCCACAGCGTCGGTTATGCCTTATTAGTGGAGTTTGGCGATTAAAATTATACAATTTCATATTGAGTATCGTATGTTTTATTAAAGTTGAGATAATTAATCGACAATTACCTACGATGCTGGACGTTATAATATAATACGAGATATACCGCTGTGAGCGCCGGCCGCCGCGGCTGCAACGGACCCGAATGTCGCTTATAAATCGCCGGCGCTGCTCGGCTGCTCCCCGCAGGCCGTTCCGGATAAATATTGACATTTATGCACATATTGCTCCATATACGTTTTTTTATGATTGTAAAATATGAAGATAGAACAGAACGTTTGTTCGGCTTTTTAAGTCCGAGCGCTCTTAAGTAGCCATAAAAATTAGCATAATTGAATGTTTCTCGTTGTAAATACATATTATTTGGGCGTATATGTTCGGAACGTCTTTGTTTATGTCGCTTAATCAATAGTGAATACGTAAAAGGTACACTAATAAAAATTCAATTCCAAAATATGTGTAGGAGATAAGCAACATCGAATAAAGCGGAATCGAATTGAATGTTGTTGTAATAATTGTTTATAAAACTTTGAGTACGAATGTAAGCAGCGAACGCAGTGGGCGGCATGTGGCGACAGCGACACGTCGATCTGATAATATGGCCACTAGACAACATCCACCACTTATCTGCAGACGTGAAATCAATTGAGCTCGCGGAATTATCGCATTACGATACCCGAGCTATGCCTAATTGGACATTTCCTTGCATGTTCTTCTTCAAATTTAATCCACTTCGCATCTTAACTCGACTGCACTTTCCACGAAGTTATTTTTGTTCACAAAATATGCTTAATGTCAACCGTATGGAAACATTTTAGTGTCGCGCCTATAAAATGACGCGACGTAGAATAACAACAGATATATAAAGGTCTTTATAACACAATTAATCACCATTTTACTGAAGCTGAATATTCTTTTTATTGCTTGTCTATTTACGACTATAATACTATAGCTGTAAGATATGCTTTCGTGTCATAATATGCCATTTCATCCGGTAGCAGGAAATGCCGCTGCGGCGTCGTGTCAACAAAAAAAATCTAAAAGCACGCATTATGTTGTTAACTGCGATTTAACTCATTTCATATTTAAAATGACTTTTGTTGTGAGACGCCACTTAATTTTATCACGTTATTTATGAGATTGGATTTACGAACATTGAAGCTGTTAACAGCTTAGTAAGTTTATATTAATAAACTTGAATA
>CAJQZM010023883.1:733-12049 GCA_907164665.1 Colias nastes | reverse complement strand
TTTTGCGAGCGGTTGAGCTTGCGGGCGGCTGCCAGTTTGAGGTCGTAAAGGGCATCGCGATAACGCGGGGTGAAACCGCGTGTCGTGATGTGAAACGTGTTGCCGATCGGACCGACCTCGATCGTTTCGCCTTCGCGCATACGGTCGGCGTTGCGCGAGAAATCGGAGAGTTTTGCCATTATTGTCTGTTTCCTGATGGAATGAGCGGGGGTGACAGGGGCAAACTGACGCGCTGCGTCGGGCTGCGCTCAGGAGGCAGGCTTGATGCGGGTGATCCGGAACGTGCCGCCGCCTGTCTGCGGGTTGCCTTCGAGGTCGAAGGTCGCAACGATGGAGGTATTGCGGCTTCCGGCATTGATCTGCGGGCTTTGCAGGCGACCATTGAGGAAGGTGAAGCGATAGCCGTTGCCGGTCGCGTCCATCACCTCGATATCGATCGCGCCCGACCAGCCTGCGACGTAACGGTCGTACAGGCTCCAGTCCTTGAAGAAGATCTGCAGCTGGCCTGCGGCCTTGAACTGGCCGGGGCGGATGCCGCACGCATAGGCCTGACCGATGCCGTAATCGCTATCGGCCCCCTCGCGCGTGAGTGTGATATCGACCTGTCGCAGCACGCCGACCGGCACCTGACCGCCCAGCCTGAACGAGCCGAAATTACCTACCGTGTCGAGCACCGTGCCTGTGGGGGCGGGGATGTAGCTGGCGGCGGGATCGGTCAGGCTCTTTTCCTGCCGCGCACAGGTGAAATCGAAAGCGGCGGTCGCGAAATTGCCCTGCGGGAAACTCAGCTGCGCCCGCGTGCAGAACGCGCCGGGGCGAAGGAAAAACCCGTCACCGATTGCCTGATTGAGACACCAGGTCTTGACCAGGTTGTTATTGACGATTGAGCCGTCATTGGCCCAGTCCGCTCCCATGATGCCCGCAAGCAGGTCGTCATAGGTGCCGACCGAGAGCGCACCGGACAGGGTGCCCGACACACTCAGCTGCGTGGTGACAGATTGCGAGACCTCGGCCAGCAGGTTGATTTCCTCCGGGCTCTGGCGCGTGTCGTTGATACGGAAGCTCTCGCCGGTAAAGCGCGTGCGCTGGAAGGCCCCGCCCGGTTTGACGGCATAGGTTTCTTCCTTGGCATAAGAGACGGTCGAGGCATTGGATTGCGCTGCCGCCGCGTAATTGGCTGTTGCGCCGGTATAGGCCATGAGGTTTTCCCCTTGAGGTTGCAGGCAAGAAAAAAGCCGCCCGGATGGGGCGGCCTTGCGACTGTCAGATCATGCGATCCTGAAAGCGGTAGTGAACGATCAGGGTCATGGTGAACCAGTTCCCGCCCGTATCGGGATCGGGCGGAAAGAGGCTCTGCCCGTCATAGTGCAGCCCATCGGGCAGGCGTTGCACGCCTTCCAATTGGGCGCGGAACATGACGCTCATGCCCTTGCACAGGCTCAATGCGTCAGGGGTGAGGATCGACCCAGCCCGGATAGTCAGATGAAAGGCAAATTCGCCATCTTCCTCCATCGCTTCCTCACCGGTGCCGAAGCGGTCCGACTGGCTCGCCTGGGCTTCCATGCGCCAGAACAGAGCGGGCCGATCCTCGCTCTGCTGTTCGAGCGCATCGACCAGGGCGAGGCCCTGTTGTTTCGCGACCAGCTGGGCGCGGGTATAGGCGTCATTCCAGACAATATCGGACAGCATTAGGAACCTCCCGAAGCGATCAGGGTCCAGCCGCACAGCGTGCCCCGGTCGAAAACCGGGCTGGCGTCTGTCAGGGTGTAGGTTTTCGGCCCGTCGCGCAGGGTGTCGCCCTTGCGCGGCTCATAGCCGGTTCGGCCCGTTTCATCGGCGGTGATCTGCACGAGCAGCGTGGCTTTCCCCACACCTTCCGCCAGCTGCGCGGCCTGCGGGGGCGGGGCATAGCCGGTCACGGCCAGGCTGCCTTCCATGCGCGGGCGCGCCAGGACCATGAGACGCCCGGCACGCAGGATTTGCCGCCTGCGTCGGCTCGCGCCCACGCTCATGACAGACCCGCCAGCGCATAGCGGGCGAGGATGGACGCCGCATCGGGTGGCAGGCCGCCGAGGCTTGCATCGGGCGTGGCCCAGCTGCTTGCGCCCACGCCTTGCTCGCTCTCTGAACGCAGGAGCGGGTCGCCGCGCTGGGCGGTGAAGAACAGGGCCCGGGCGGTCGAGAGCGTGGCAGCGCGTATATCGGCGGGCACGGTCGGGGCCAGAGGCTCGCCCTGGTCGTCTTTCATGCCCGGCAGGATCCAGCCGCCGCGATAGGTCACACGATAGCGCCCCGGCCACCACCAGCCGCCTTGCAGCCGGGAAGGGTAGAGCAGGCCGGACCAGGCCGCGCACTCCCAGCCCTCGGGGCCGGGGTCGAGGGTGAAACCGTCCTGCGTGACGGTCACGATCTCGACCACAGGCGAGGCGGTGAGAGTGAGCGACAACCTGCGCTCGCCATCCCCAACGCGCAGGGTCTGGCGATACAGACCCGCCAGAACCGGACGGCCCAGCGTGGCCTGCACGAGGGCCGTGGCCTGGGCCAGATACTCGCTCAGGGCCGGGTCATTGCTCTGCCCGCCCGGCTCGCCCGCCAGCTGATCGCGCAGGGCATCGAGCGAGACCAGAGGGAGATTCTTGTCTGGCGCTTCGAGAATGGTGAGCGTCATGGTGCCCCCCGATCAGGATTTCTTTGCAGCGGTCGCATCGGGCGGCAGGGTGCCGGTGATGAAGGATTGCTGACGATAAACGACGAGGCCGGTGCGTTCCTCGATGCGGATCGACGCCATATTGTCTTCGAAGTCGGTGCCGTTGTTTACCGCGACCTCGATTGCGACCGACTGACGATCAAAAATCTGGGCACCTGTGGCAAAGGCCCCCACCAGGAAGTCGCCCTGCCGGATCGTATTACTGATTACGACGGGCAATCCCCATAGAGTATGCGTTGCAACGGATTGCGGATCGCCCAGAACGTAGCGTCCGATCTCATCCTTGACCGACGTGATGCGGAACCAGTCGATTTCGTTGAGAACGATGCCAGTGGCGGGATACAGCGACAGCGATGCCTGAAGCATGGCCATGCGGATCGTATCCAGTGCGCTATCAGGAGGCGTCAGCCCTGCGGGTGCAGCAAAATCAGTTGCCTGCTCCATGAGGCCAAGAATATTGGCACCAACTCCGTCACCGTACATGAACTGATATTCTTCGACCTGCTCGAGCCCGGCCACACCCTGGGAGTTGATGATCGAAGTGAGTTCCGGAGCATCGTCCAAGGCCTGTTTGGAGACCTTGAACAAATGAGCGATGACAGCAACATTCGCGCGGTCCAGCTCGAAAGTCATATCCGAGTAAGGCTTCTTAGCTCCTTCAGCGACCGTCGCTGCCTTGTTCGTAAAGCTCTTCTGTCTGACGAATTCGATAATCGGCGAAGATGTTGCGCCCGAAGGGATAAGACTGCGCAGGGTTGGCTTCGGCAAGCGTACCAGATCGATACCGGGCAAACGCATCGTCGGAATCAGGGACGTGCCAGCGGAGGTTGTCGTGCCCATTGTTGCAGGGCCAGTAGTAAGTGCCTTGCGCTCCATTTCCGACCTGACACGCCCCTGAAACGACGATTTCAGTTCGCGAGCCGCATCGCTGGCCATGAATTCTTCGCCAAGACTCTGCACAGCATTCATAGGGTTGCCGCTATGACGGGCGGCCTTCTGCTCGATATCGGCCAAGCGGGCGGATAGCCCGTTCATTTCAGCCAGGGCCTTGTCGGCGCTGGCCCTGGTTTCTTCCGTCACCTTGCCGAGGTTGCGCAGTTCTGTGGTCGAGGCTTCGGCAAAACGCTTGACCTCATCGGTTGCGGCCTTGAGATCGCGGGCGGCCTGTTCGTAATCGGACATGGGGTTTTCCTCATGAAAAAGGGCGCCCGAAGCGCCCTTGAAGGAGTGATGATGAATGTTCACTTCGACGCTCCCAATTAAATCGTGTAGCGTCTCCGAAAGCCTGGAACTCCCAGACTTTTATGGAAGAAACAGTAATGACATTTGAAGATGCGAGAGCGTCAGTAGAATTGTATTTGAGCAGAGCCGACCAACCGCTCCAGATTGTTTTCGAACAGGAATTCGAGAGCGGGTGGTGTTTTCGTTACCAGTCAAAACGCTTTCTGGAGACACACGATCCCGGTGATCGGCTCGCTGGAAGCGTCCCTCTCATCGTTGACCGCAAAACAGGTAAAATTCGTGCCTGTCCAACCGACAGGCCGCTGGAAGAATGCCTTGCTGATTACGTGCGAACCGGGTCGTTCCTTCGCAAATGACGCGCTTCGTAGCCGAGCAACCCTAACCGGATCAGCGGGAACCCATATGCGACTGCGATCTGACCGCTTCAACGAGACTACGGCTGGCGGCGCGTAGCTCTGCCGCCAGATCGGGCAGCTGCGGCCCCACGGGATAAAATCGCCTGCGCATTTCAGTCACGCGGGCGAGCGCGTTGGACGGGTCATCGACAAGGCTGACTTCGTGCAGGTTCGCGGCCCTGATCTGGCGGCGCGGGCCGCCTGGAGCGGTGCCGAAGGTTGCACCGTCCTTGCGCACGGAAAAGCCGATGGAGAGGCCACCGAGTGCCCCGTCTTTCACCAGGCCGTAAAGCCTGCGCCCGTAATCGGTATCCATGCCGGACAGACGCCCGCGCAGATGCAGGCCGTGGCTGTCCTCGCTGGCATCGTCCCAGACGCCGACCGGCAGGCCGTCGCCGCCAAGGATGCCGTGCATGACGTGCATCGGGATGCTGCGCCCCTGCGCCTTGCGCTCGGCCAAGGTCTCGGCAAAGGCACCGGGCAGGACGATATCGCCATGCGCGTCCTGATGGCCGAACACGCTGCCATAGCCCTCGAAACTGCCTTCTTTCGCGTCGGGTGCAAACTTCCCCTCGAAGGCAGCGGCCAGATAGTTACTCATTGTCATCTCCCGTGATGCCGGATTGCGTGCCGGGCGGTCGGTTACTGGCAGGCGGATCCTGCCCCCCAGTGCCGGTCAGGCTGCGGGGCTTGCCGATATCGGCAAGCGGGATCATCTGCGCCTGCACCATCAGCACATCGCCGCCCGGCATGGGGGCCAGGTTGTCATTGGCGCGGGCCTCGTTGACGGTCATCCAGCCCGAGCGCAGCGCGGTTTGCATGTAGCCCGCCCGCGCCGTGCTATCGCCACGCAACAGCGCATCGACATTGAACCGGGCGAAATACCGGTCACGCTCGGCAGGCGAGAGCAGGCAGCGCGAAACAGCCTGTTCGATGCGTTGCAGCCAGGGCATGAGACCGTATTGCAGGAACCAGAGATTCATCTGTTCCAGCCCGGTGCCCCAGGCCGTGGATTTCTCCATGGCTCCGATCATGACCGGCTGCACCCCGAACCACCGGCAAAGTGTCGCAACGCCCAGCTGACGGGTTTGCAGGAGTTGCAGATCCTCGGCCCTGAGCCCGATGCTCTCGACCTTCCACCCGCCCTCGAGCAGAGGCGTCTTGCCTGCATTGATTGCGCCCGAATACTCGCCGAGGATCGCCTTGGCCTGTTCCTTCTGCGGGCCGGTCAGATAGGTGGGCGCAGAGATATAGGTCTGCGAGAGCAGCCCGTTGCGGAACATGCGCCCCGCCGTTTCCTCGGCGGCGAGCGCGGCCCCTATGGATTGCCGACCCGCCGTGATGGGCGAGATGCCCATGAGCCCGTCGAAACAGAAGCCCTTGATGTGGAACACGTCGCCCTCATCGAGCACCAGTGTCCTGCCCTGATAGCTGTAGCGATAGACCAGCGCCCCGGTAACGGGATCACGCTGCACGGTCATGCGATCGGGTCGCAGCGGATTGAGGGCCGCAATCTGCATGTCACCGCGACGCATGATCTGCGCGAAGCCATTGCCCCAGGCGAGGCAGCACGCGGCCATGCACGACCAGAACTCGATGGGCGTCATATCGGCGTTGGGCGCGCGGGCCAGCACGCGATAAAGCGGGTGATCGCGCGCCAGAGACGATTGCCCGTCGCCCTGCTGCTCATGCAGCTTGAGCGGCATGGAGCCGATGGTTTCGGACAGGAGCCGTATGCAGGCCCAGACCGTATCGAGCTGCAGCGCGGTATCGACCGAGACGCTCTGGCCCGCAATGCTCGGCCCGCCCGCCATGAAAGCCCCGAGGCGCAGATCGGTGAGGGATACGCCCGTGACGGACTGGAACGCCGCGCTTGCGGTCTTCCAGGCCATGCCGCGCAGTCTTGTGGCGATGCTCATACGGCAATGATCCCGGTTGAAAGAAAATTATCCATTCGGCCGCCACCGGGCGGCTCGGGGTTGCGGCTCATCAGCGTGACGGCATTGAGCAGCGCCATCAGCGGGTCGATCTTGAGAAAGCCCGCCGCCTGTTTGGTGATGATGATGGCATTGCGCCGAGGCTCGACCTTCGCGTTCGAGACGGCCCAGCCCATGATCGGCCGCGCACCGTGGCAGAGCGTGCCATCCGCCAGCTTGCGCTCGGCGGTCTTGATGGCACCCGAGAGCGTCCAGCCCTGAGAGATGCCCACCACACGCTCATGCGCAATGCCGATCTGGGCCAGCGCATCGACAATGGCGCCCACGCCCATCGGGTCGAGCCCCACGATCGCGAGCTTGTTGCTCCGGTCGATTGTGCCGAGCACCGCCACCAGCTGGTCGATATCGGTGCCGGGCTCGGCCGTGATGACCAGATCGCCCTGCGCCTCGAAGTCACGCAGCTGGCTGGCCTCGCGCTTGCGAAGCGCCAGTACGCCCTCGAACACCCAGCTTTTCTGCCAGTGCAGCCACTGGCCCGTAATGGCGTCACGCCCGAGAACCGCGAGCGACAGCAGATCGTCGAGCCCGCCGCCGTCGATGCCTGCCACGATCACCTCGCAGCGTTCGATCAGGGCGTCGAGGGTCAGCGTGTCATCGCCTGCGCCCTGCCAGTAATCGGCACCGACCCAGCGATCGGAGCGCAGGGCGAGGCCGATCTCGACATTGAGATGCTGCGAAGCCCAGCTGGCCAGCTCGCCCACGCCTTTCTCGCGTGCGTCGTCATATTCGCGCTTCAGGCGGTCCAGCGTGATCGACCGGCCCAGATTGGGCAGAACCATCGGCCAGTAGGCGGGATCTTCCCAGGGCGCGGCCTCGCCGGGCAGTTTCGCGGGTTGCTGGATATCGGGCGGCAATTCGTACAGGACCGGCAGAACCGGCTGGAAGCGTTTGCCGTCGCGGATCTCGCGGGCGCGGATCAGGTCCTGCGCGAACACGCCCCGAGGCGGCCCGTCGCTCTGGGTGGTGATGATGGCCAGGAACGCCTCGGGCTGCGAAATCATGCCGCCGCGTATCTGGCGCATGACGCTGCCCGCATCGTTGCGCATGGCAATGACGTGCTGCTCGTCCACCAGCACGCCTGCGGGCTTTACGCCGGTCATGACGTCAGGGCTGAACGCCTTGACCTGCAGGGTTGCGCCTGTCGCGTGAAACCTGAGGCGCTTGAGATGCTGCTGCACCTGGAAGCACCGCATCAGCGTGCGGTCGTTCTGCACCATGCCGAGCGCCTGGCTGAAGGCGAGATCGGCGATTTCCTTGGTGGGTGCGACGATCAGGAATTCGGCGTTGGGACGTTTATTCACGATTACGGCCGTCAGCATCAGCCCTGCGCCGTTCGTGGTCTTGCTGTTCTTCTTCGGCACCAGGAGGAAAAGCTCCTGGATGGCGCGCACGCCCGTTTCGGGATCGAGCGCGCCGAACAGGGCCGAGACGATCTCGCGGAACCAGTTGCCGCAGGCTTGCGCCATGGTAGGCGTGCCGGGCACGTCAGGAATGCGCAGCCGGTCGAAGCAGCGCACGGCCCGCGCGGCGAGATCGGGATTGACCGGGTCCAGATCCGGCAGGAGGGACTGGCTGGCACGCAAACGCGCCTCCCAGTCCTTCCGGCTCAGATCCAGCATGTCAGTTCCTTCTGTTCATCGGGGGCAGGTCGTTGCCCCAGCCGTTATCGAGGCCGGGCAGGGCGGGCTGATCCTCGCGCGGGGCCGCGAGGCGGGCATGAGCGTAGGGAAGGGCGGCTTTGGCGGCGTCGGCGCGTATGGCGGCGGCCAGACTGCGATTACGATAGATATGCGTGAGGAAGGCCAGCGGCGAGCAGGTCGCGAGATCCTGCGGGCTCATGCCGCTCAGGGCATCGAGGCCGGGTGCGAGTGCGGAGGGATCGACCACGAGGGGGCCATTCCAGTCCACCTGCTTCCTGTTGCGGCTGCCCTTTTTGCGTCCGGCGCCAGGACGTGCGCCACCATGAGCCATTTCTGCTCCCTTTCCTTGATAACTTGATTTCCTTGATAGACCGGAAAATCTGCCGCTGAGCCTTGCGCGGTTGCGGGGGTAGGATCCGGCCGGACTTTCGACCTGCCCCCTCGGGGTCAGCGGGTTGGGGTTTCGCGGGTGCGGATGGCCCGGACGCGGGCGGTCTTGGTGCTGTGGCAGGAGCCACAAAGCAGCCGGATATTGCCCGGATCGAGCGGTGCGCCGCCGTCTTTCAGTTCATGGATATGATCGCCGAAGATCCGGCAGCCGGTACGACCGCAGGCCTCGCAGCCTTGGCCACGTCGGGCGAGTAGGCGGGACATGAGGCCGCGCCATTCAGGTGAGAGGTAGATGGTTTTTGTCTGCTTGGGCAGCGCCGTTGCAATACCGGTCTTGACGCTACGAACCGCTGGCAGGACGCATTGCAGTTTGCGGACTGCCATGGACCATCACTCCAGAAATCAGGCACAAAAAAAGACGCCTGCCCGAATGGGTAAGCGTCTCGCGAGAATGACACTTGAAATACTGCAAAAACCAACAAAAGCAACATTAAAAATCAACGGGACGCAATTTTCTTTCCGATGGCTTCGCATCCAAGGCGGTGCCATCTTTTGGCGGTGGGCTCGGCAACACCCAGTTTACCAGCAATCTTCTCCCATCCCCAACGGTTGCGACCGGATATGGGATGAACGATCAGGCGCATATTGATCACGCGGCGCAGCCTGATCTGCGAGGCATCGATCAGGGAAAGCCAGCCCAGCGCGATATCCATGCGCCTGATCTGCTCGGCAGTCGGTGGCGGCATGAAGGCTTCCATCTCGCGGAACCAGTCCAGATCTTCCGGGTCGAACACGACGTCGGGCCATTTGACGCAATGCGTGCTCGGCCTGGTGCCCGTGGCAGGAAGGGCCGCGAGCGTGTCCGCTGCCTCGGCAAGCCACTCCGCAACCTGATCGGCAATATCGCGGGAGTGATCGAACAGGACGTATTCCGGGGTCATTTCATCCTCTTCCGGGCCGCTGGAGCCCATTGGCTACCGGTCTGGCTACCGGGCTACGGGATTGGCTACAGGATTATATATATTTATCAGTAGGTTATAGTAGTGGTAGCCATGGTAGCCACGGTAGCCAGTATTCAGGACACAAGAGACACGTCTCCCTTTGTGGGGAAGGCGTCTATACAGGTGCAGGGAGTGGCTACGGCGGCTACGGGAGCTACGGCGTTGTTTTTATTGCTCTTTTATGGCTACCGGCTGGCTACCATTGGCTACGGGATTATGTAGCATTCTCAATGAGTTAGGCATCTTCACCTACTCCGAAGCCCAGTTCGGCCGCCGTAACCCACACGCAGCGGGCGGGAGTCATCGAGCCGATCTTGACCTTGCGTTTGGGGCTGCGGGCCGATTCAAGACGTCGCAGCTCATAGAGCCAGCGTTGACCGGCGAACGGCGTATCTTCGAATAGCCGGGTCAGCATGGCATTCCCTTGGGAAAACCAGAGCCCGGCACCATAGGCCTCGCGAGGATATGCCACGCCGTTGCGCGCCTTGATCTCGTTTGGCCTGATAACCCTGATCCCGTATTGCCCGAGCACTTCGTCCGCAACAGAGCGCGAGAGCGGATCGAGATCCGGCCTCTGTCCACTGTCATTTTCGAGAAGGCGCTCGATAAGGTCAGCTATAGATTTCCTCTCGGTCGATCTCTGCACCATGACAAGCTGCGTCAACAGGTGATTGATCATGCGGGTCGGGGCATCTTGCGTCGTAACGTCCTCCGCGTCACGCACAAATTCTGATAAAGCGCCAATTCCTATTTGTGCGCCACGTTCATCGGGAATTGTATCCTCTGTCATGACCCACCAACCGGCAAGAATAGTGCCAAGCTGGTCCATTTCACGAGGCTGACAACCGCTTTCGAGAAGCGCCGCCCGGAATATCGCCAGCGCGGCGCGGTGGCGTTCCCAACCGGCAAGGGCACGACCCCAAAGTGCTGCGCCGTGCTCGCGTGCCCAGGTGGCGAGGTCGCGATGCTCGGTGGAATGATCGGCCCCTTCCTCGGCCTTGGCCAGGTCGATAATCGTGAAGCGTCCCAGATGCTGCGCCTGCATGTCAGGCGGGTTGATCGAGGCCATGATGATCGAGCCGACAACCTCGATACTCCGGGCCACGCCATCCTTGCCGCCGCGCACGCCTTTCGTGCCCTCGCCGCCCGTCGATGAGAGCACGAGATCGAGCAGCGCACGCGCACCGCGCTGATCCTCGCGATCGGACGCCTCATCGATGAAAGCGGGCATGGCGCGCCCGTCGAGCCTCTGTTCAAGACCGGCTTTCGACGTGTCATTGACGAACACATGCAAAGGCGACGCCGCCTGCAACACGCGCAACAGCGACGATTTGCCCGACCCGGCCCCGCCGATCAGAAACCCGGCAGGCCGCCACGGGATGGACGCCCCGTAATAGGCGCAGGCAAGCAACCCGAGCACCGCAATCTCGCCGCCCGGCGTGCGAAAATTCCAGAGCCTGCGGATCTGCTCAAGCAGGTAACGCCCTTCCTCCGGACCGCAGGGCCGCGCGGGGCGAGGTGAGGGCGGGGCAGCGGCCCATACCTGATTCCCGGTGCGTGTTCCTGCCTTTTCCAGTCGGTCGCCTATCATCACGGTGTCGCCGCAATGAACCACCGGGAAACCATTTTCGGCAGGCCACACGCCCGGTTTGCGGATCATGATATGAGACCCGAAAAGCCCGGCCTGAGCGCACTCAGCCTGTAAATAGCTGGCCACCGAATTGATGCGGAAATCCACCACCTTTTCCTCGGTAACTTCCTGCCCGTCCTTATCCTTTGTCTTGCATTGCGCCTTTTTCGGAAAGGTCGCGCGCAACCATCCGTCATTCCCGGCAAACAGGCCAAGCAGATCATGGCGCGACCCGACCTGTCTTGCGGTCAGCACACGCAGCTGTCCCACGCGGTCGAGAAAGAAATAGGAGCCATCGAGATGGCCCAGCGCCG
>CAJQZM010023882.1:1895-23061 GCA_907164665.1 Colias nastes | reverse complement strand
AAATATGCTATTACCTATCTGAGCTTAAAGCTCTCTTAATAATACTAGAGTTCGTAGGTACCTAATATAAACTTAGAGCTAAACAAGAAAGTTTTAAAAGAATAATTGACAAATAGATTGATATGGTCTTCTTCCTAGTGACCACAGAGCGACAGATGTCCCAAGCAGAAAGGGTTAGCTCGGCATCTGTCAACCACCATCAATCACTCGCACTGTAAATATTGTGTTCTGCGATTTATCCCGTTTACTTGTTATTTATCGATACATCAGCCGATACCACGCTGTGTACTGTCATCATTACGATTTATGTCCAAAGGATTCGAAACTTCCCGTTGCTGTACTGATCATTTATTATTACTAATTAATTATAGACTGAATGCAGTAAACGCTTCTTTAAAGTATAATTGAACGTCGATAAGGATCTAAATCTAGTTCAACAACCGAAAATAAAATTTATTTGTTACTTACATAATAAGACAAATTATTTTAAAATTAATTTGTAAAACACATTTGATACATATTCCCAAATTGCAGCACTGAATCTTGTCTGGTCAATTGCAATTAATCGTGTGAAACTCAATATACCTGTTGATGATGATGAGTGATAGAATTGCGTAATTAAATAAAATATCAATGCCATGTTTTTCCAACCGCAGAGAGATAGACATGTGCTCAAGCTATTAAACTGTGTCATCGGCAATTAGTAAAGGCGAGGTTAAAGAATTTATAGCATAGCATACCTCACACCCCGACATGTGACACCCATTCTGAACGGCTGTTAACAAATTAAAACCGATTTGTTCTGTTATTCTAATAGAGCAGCTATGGGAAGTGTTTATGTCGAACGCTTAGTGTGTATTTTGACAAAATTTATTGCTACCACGCCTTCTTAGGCGTTTTTTGGATATGTACCGGGGCGGATGCAGACATCTGTCGTACAGAAAACTCCGTCACGCCCCTGCTAGAGCCCTAGATGTCTCGTGAATTTTGAAAATATTGACATTGATATAAGATGTTTTTTGCACAGAAATTGAAATAGATTTAAAGGTACTGATGTTCTTTCTTATGCAGAAATTGAAGTTGATATAAAAGTACACTTGGTTATTATCTACTTATTATACAATTTTTTTTTATACATATTTTCGAAATATGAAAAGTGAAGGAATTCTGGGATGTAACTTTTATTAAACACAATACTTTTTTCTAATTTACAATATATCATGACTTGCCGTGATATATTTATATATATTTTTTAAAAGAATAATATTAAATATTCCTAAAATCGTATTCGATCGCCAAAAAGATATTACAATACAAGCTTACAACGAAAAAATTTTTAACGAAAAGATCAACTATTACTAATGTAAAACTTATTCAAATGCAATAAAACTAATGTTAGCATTAAATTATAATAAACAACACAGGGAAGCGACAGCGGCACCGGTGTTAGATCCAAATGACACCGGGGGTTGCGATTTTTTTGCTGGTAACAAAAAAAATATTTTATAGTCACGGCGGATCAGAGAGAGGTGGCAGACAGTGTGGCACCGAGTTTTTCATTTAGTTTTTGCGCTAATAAATCAGTGTAGTTAAGCACGAAAGGCGAAGGACTCGTGACAAATTTGAATAGCATTAATAAACGATTTACATGTTAGTAGCATGTTAATGAAATAACCTTTTAAATTATTTCGTCAATGGAGATTATTATTGTAGACCGTACATAATATAATTAAATGTGTGAGAGTTGAACTATTTATGGTTTAATGTAGAGTCTGCAGACTGCAACCACTAGCTTATAAAAAAATCGTCAAAAATAACGTACAATTTAAATTTATTGCAATCACTTCTACAATACAAATTACTGCAATTATTGTATTGAAGCCTTATAAATTTCTTAAAAAAAACATTGTAGAGACTAGCTACAAGTGCGTCTGATCTGATTTATAATGATTCATTTATCCACGTCGTTATAAAACTTAACACACGTGCATACAAGGTGTATTTGCATACCAAAGATCACACTCTAAAATTCTCCAGTTTGATATCATGCACCGGTCAGATTTAGGCGTCGAGATAAGTTTATAATCTCGACACGAACTAGGAAAACAAATATTTGTACCGGATTACAGTCTCACTCAGCCTCCGGAATGATGCAGCACGAGACCCTTGATAACGTTTACAAACATTCAACTAACTTTGAACGCCTCGAGTATTGATTTATCGCACGTATTTACGATCGAAACAAAATCGATTGAAGGGGCAGTTAATTTATTGCAGATATAATTTTAATTTATTTGGTTTATAAATTTTAGCTTTTGTTTGAACACAAACAAGAACTGATATGTATCAATAACTCACAATAGAATCAATAGAATGTATTCATATACAGTTTACTTTATAAAATACTTAAAAAACAAGTATTTATACAGTCTTCACTGAATTAATAAGCGACATCGTTATCTTGCATCCTTCCTGCTCCAATGTAAGCTTACTGAAATCCTATGAGCGCGTATCCATCCAACGCAATTAGTTTCATGATTTTCTGCGGCCTTATTATAAAGTGGGGTTAGCGCCGACAAAAAAATTCTCACCTGGAGACAAAATCAACGAAGGCTTTAGCAAGAATCCGTAAAACCTGCTCAATTTAAAATTAAAGCCACGAAACGTGTTTTTCGCGTATTTTATAAAAATCGGAATATGAGAACAATCTTCGGCGGATAAACCCTGGGTGCTATTGTCGGTAACATACGCAAGGATGGGGTAATAGGATTTTTATACTACATGATAAGAAAAAAAATCCCTTGGCAAATGAACAACCAGAGGTAGGTCTATGATATATAAAAAAGCTAGATACGTTACCCGCTCTCTATTTTGGCAAGAAAAAACTCAGCTAAGTGCCCGAGTTTCACTTAGTCACGCACCATTCAGCGTCGTGGCTGGACGTTCTTTTTATATTTTAATCGGCAGTTGTTATTACGAAGTACATGAGTGAGACATGTATTATGTCTCGTGCGTGAGAGTGAAAGAGAGAACAACTGTATTGGTGATAATGCGTTAGTAAGTAGGTATGTATTAATTACGCTGTTTTTTAGTGCAATGATGTTGGCGTATGCCGCGTCTACTAGTATAATAGGTCATTGAGGTAGGTATATAAAAGTGTCATCATATAACTTGATAGCATAACATTGATGAAAATTAATTAAAAGTAGGTTGCTGCTTGGTTACGTACTTATATTTTGCTATTAATTAGTAGTTAATGGTGTGACAGTACTTACTAATTCGGAAGCGTAGCATAACGTAAATCGAGACCAGCAAGTTTGGAATAGATGAATCAATATAACTTACTAGGTAATACTACTAAAACTGGTATGTTTCATGATTGTTTGTCCCTTACAAACAATCTGTAATGAGAAATATTCGGAAATACTGTTCCGATGACTAAAAATAATACAACCTAGTACAGTAGATATCATATTATCTGTGTCTATAGGTACTAACAGCAAGGTACACTTTTCAGGAGTGACTATTTAATTATTATTCAACAAAAAATCATTAAAAATATAAAATGGGTCTAAGAAAAGCTGGTGAGATATGAATTGTGATGCTCTACAGCTACTCTACTATCATCGGAACAGACGAACGCCGAACGTAATGACGTTTTCCTAATAATTTTTACGGCATAAAAAATAAAGTTTTTTTATTGTTCCACACACAAAGTGTGATCATCATTCAATGATGACAGCAATTGACTAATGAACTCGGATACAATAGCGTTTAATAAATAAAATGCAGTGGATTTTAATCCCCCATTTAAATTCAATGGTGAGGCAAGTGCGGGGCTAATCATCGCAATATAATGCTTCGCCGATTTCAGGGGGCACTTTTTTGATAAAGGAAAGAGAGCACAATATAGAAATGTTGGTGGAAAAGGGAGATAGACAATTCATTCGAATTGACTTAAAGCGATCGCTTTACCATTTTTACTCGTCATTGATGGATTACAAATTAGTATGGAGTTGAAATAAAACATTTACATTGTTTTAACTTTACGTTGATAGGATAAAATAACCTTATCATCTTACTTAAAAATAATTCGTATCCATCCTTTAGATGATAAATCTTTGTATAAACAGGCAACGTAGAGTTCAACTTACTCTTCAATATGTTAATTCTTAAAGCGTAAAAACAATGATGTATCCTTGCAAGTTTGCAGCGTTTTAATGTCATTATAGAATACCTCCCCCAAACGGGCCACGTGACTAATTGCATAACTAAAGATGCGAGGGGGCGCGTAATCCGCTATTGATGTGTTTGTAAAAACTATCCGATTAGACGACCCTATTTTGTTGCTATTTTCTGTATAAATAAAAATTTAATACAGGTGCATAATGCGGATTTTGTTCTTATGATTATTTGAGTAAATAAGGTTAGTAATTATTTCATTATTTAATCTTACGTCATAATCTTTATGCATTCTTTAGTCATAAATTATGTCATATCGGGGCTTTGTAATTGATATTAAATCGTTGTATTAAATATTATTAAGCCTTACGATTTTTTACAGCAGTTACTTAATATAATTGATAATGTTGTTTATGTAGGTATCATATGTACCTGTCTAAACAAGTCATTGTATAAAAAATAATGTTCTTGAAAAACGAAAGAGTTTCAGAGACGAAATTGAAGTGTTCAAAGTTTGAATTTTTCCCAAATGATCTGTAAAATTTTGCCAACACATTTTAGTGCACGTGTTTGTACCTCGCTGTATCGCAAATAGAAAAATGATATGATATATAATTACGTGTCATCTCTCATCAGCGATGAAAGGAGTATAGAGGGCGGAGGTGAATAATCCCTTATAATTTTGTATACAAAGCGTTGTCAAATTGCACCCACATCTCGTCACGGCTCATTGCCTATGACGCCCGTCCAATTTTTGCTCTACACTCGATATGACACAGATAAAATATAACACGTGCGGTTTTTGTTTTATAAAACTTGTACAACTTAGTGTTAGGTGAAACTTAGAGTATTAGATTATAGGGTAACCCAGAATCTACAAGTATTAGCTAAACTTGTGAATTTAACCTTTGTTAAAAGAAGAAAGTATCATGGATCGATAACGTGTATAAAAATACGCTTTTTTAAAACAGATCACTACCCAATACCCATAGTTAAAGTTCCACTTGGTTCGACTCGGTATAAAAACAGTTGTGATTTAAAGTTTAAACTGACTCTATCATAGCTCAAAAGTATGTAATGTCGTTTCTGCAGCGCACACATACACACATCATTAGCACACACATACAAAAACTTCATCAAATTTATTAAGCGATATAATAGACTTACATTTTAACTTCTCCAACGGTTCATGATGTAAAGGCGGCGCGTGATGCAGCGGGGCGTGCTGCGGCTCATGATGGAGCGGCGCCATCAGGCTCGATATAGCCGAGCCCACTGACGCCGCCACCGACTCGTGGAGGTGCCCACCACCGTGCAGCTCCAGCTCGCTCAAACACAACCCGTTCTCGCTTAGCGGCTCCATTCCGGCCGCCAGCGCCTCCTTGTACACTCTGAGGTGAATGGTGATGCTTTCTTGGCACTGGGTTAAAATAGCCGCTGCTGCGACTCTGTTTGTGTTCAGGCGTGGAACATTCTAGAACCTGGAAAGAAAAGATGTGGAATAGTAACGAATATGTTAAAAGTATGTTGTGTACATGAAGAAATGATGGAATGTGGTCTATCATTTATTATCATAATCATTGATATAGAGAGGACAACGAACTTTAATGTGTTTTTAAAACAATGTTATCTATGCCGATGTCTCCCTTCTAAATCTTGTACTGTGTGTAATTTTTTTTAATTTGAATTTGTTGCTGATATAGATCTTTAGATCATATCATTTTCATATGGAATGCTAGTAACTCGTATAAGAAAAATATAAGATATATTTTCAGCAAATTTATGTATCAATTAGCTGTACCTACGAAATACTTTTGAATTACCCATCATCACTCCACATTACTGAGGCAGTTTATTTAAAACTTTCTAATGAGACTCTATATCAATTTAAGTGATATATACTATTATCAGCATGATTTAAGGCGTATACACACGCTGTAAAACATAAACGCCATAAACTAGAGCTTGATGGAAATAAACGAGCTAACATTCATATTTCACAGGGCGTTGTCAGGAGAGATGTTTCAGCCTATAAAACCTGTTAGAATCAGCGAAAGGTACAATGATTTATTGAATCAATTGCTTTTGTTGATGTAGTCTGTTTGGTGTTTGCAGAATTCTCATAGTAATTTACGTTTGAAATTTTATATCAAATTGTATTAATAATTAACACAATTGCGCATTAATTCAATCAATAACGCATGGAAAGAGAACTGGGAAAATCAGGTAGATTGTAGGCTTAAATCAAAATTAAATGTATAACAGGTTAATTACGCCACGTATTGAAAAGTTATACTCATTTGTAGTTAATGATGATATGAAAATCTCAAATTAAAATATTAAAATATAACCGCATCTATTTTTTTAACCCCAGACGTTATAAGTTGGGTTGGTATTTATGGAATAAAAACTGAAACCATCTATTATTATATTTGTGTATATTTTGTTTATAGCACCCTCTCATATCTCTATTTTTTTGCATACCTATATCGTAACTATTTCAACACACAAAATTTAACATTTCATAACATGCTCGCCATCGATACAATCTTTAAACGATACATTAATGTTAACAGCGTTAAGTAATTTGGTAAAGTTAAACTCAATCGACTTGAATCCGATGTTATCCCTTTAAACCGATGTAAAGCCTTTTTTAAGCCGAAAGATTTAAGTTGGCGAAAGTGGCTGGCTCTATTAAAACGGCGTCTCGGAAACGGCGCGATCGTTTACGTTTCTGAATCCTTTTATTTCAATTCTCTAACTCCGTACTTTTTCCTATCGTTTTTGAGATTTATTTGGGCGAGAATTGAGCTCGTTAGGTCACTGTGCATATTTAGGTGAGTCAAACACGAGCTGGATGACATTGTGATAAGGGAAAGACACTTGCAAAATATAAAATGTGGCCTCCGTTTACATCTTTGTGATGTATGAAATATAAGATTAATTTTGTGTGTAGATGTGATGCTACTATTTTTTTTAATACTATCGTAATCCTTGTGAGAAATCCAGCAAGCATAATATCATTAAATCCAAGATCTTGTAAAAAAAAGTCTAAATAACGTGTAATTATGTAAGCAACATTTTATGGCTACATTTGATGTTTATAGGTATACCCTGTGTCGCATAATATTATGATGAACTTTATTCCTCTGTTATACAAAACTGTAATTAGGTATTTGCTGATTAATATAATCTCTTTACAAAGATTGAGTTTAAATAACTCTATGCAATGTGTACTGATTGTGTAGTCATAATATTCAAATTCCAAGAAAAGAAGTTCATTCATTAGATAAACCTTATTAAAAGGATTTATCATATTATTAGTCATTCAATACCTAATAATTACATTTTTCCTATCAATTAAAATATAATGAATTATATAATTACACTTTGTTGCAAAGGAAATAAAATCTTCGTTATAAACTAATCTATCTAAAGATAGCTCCGCTATTTGTAAATATCACGTGGTTACTTACTGATAATCTGGGCAAAAGTCGTTTCAAAACATAAATAGCATGAACGTTTCGTATTTGTTACAACACTACAATTAATTTCACATAAAATAAACTACACTACTAAACACAACTCATTGTTTTTTTTTTCTTAAATCTTTATCATGTTCTGTTTCCCGCCATTTTCTCAATTAACATGAAAACAACAGATAACGCAAAAAAGAACGTGAGATGATGACAATTTGAAAATGAAGTGTTTAATCTTATAATAAAATACATAATACATAATACATAATAAAATATATAATCTTATAATAAAAAAAACATACAATTACTTTATAAAACGCACTTTCGATCAATAAATCTTAAAAACATGCACTATCATAATTGGTGTATTTAATCTTGTAAGCAGCACGATCAAACAATTTTTAACAACACTCCAATCATATCTGTATTACACGAAATTGAAACGAGTATGAATGTAAAACATGTGTATGTAACGGTTGAGATACGTATCGGTAAATATTTGACTCTATCTCTTCTTATCATGTCTATCGGATTGATAACATGATTTTATGGCAATGTCGATGTGGACACGTGAAAGAGGCTGATAGCTTCGTGAGAAGTGACATGCTCTACAAATATAACGTGTCTATGATTCTCCGCGATAGAATTACTAGAGTATTATTGTCTTTAGATTTGCATGCGTGTAATGGGACGCGAGTATCTTACGCAAATTTACTTTGTGCAATTATTGTTTTCGACCGCCTACGAAGCTGGCACTACGAACATCACAATATTGTTTTATTTAAGTCAAATTCTATTGTTTATTATTATGCTCTATGGATTGATAAATTTAATATATTATTATTCATATGAATATCTAATACCTATAGTAAGGCAATTGTACAACTTGCAATAGTTGAATTTTTATTTTAGGTATACTGAAAGCTGTTTTAGCAATTGACACTGTCAGTTCAAAACTGTTAAGTCCTTTTAGACTGAAACATGCTTGTATTATCTGTGATATAGCAAAAGGTAGAGTAAAATTAAATAGTGTTTTTGGTGTATGTATAACATTCAGGTAGTTTTTTATGTTATTTATAGATCGTCAAGACCTTAAATTTATAAGTATTTCACATGTTGTTTTAATTTTTATGACCAACCACTTTATAATTATTTAATCTGTACAATATTCTTTTAGCTATTTTCAAACATTAAAATATGTAGTTTAATGTTGTAAAGGATCTAAAATTGTTTGTTTGCATATTAATATGAGTTATAGAGAAGTATATAATTTTTGAATTACTTCAAATTTTATAAAAGTACCTACTAAGTAATTAATAATAAACAATCTAAACATTTTGCAGTTAAAATTAACAGTTAATTGATACTTCAAGAATAATAAAATCTACTATTAAGACGTAGTATCCATTAGGATTGTGTAGGTTAATAAAATACTTAATTCATTCATAATAAAGTATTTTTTATCGAAAGGCTGATGATTGATTGATTGTTTGAAAGTATTTTTTAGTAAACCTATGTTTAAAATTTAGTTACGATTAGTTGCAAGGAAGAAATTCCTTCATTTTTTTATATTTCTATCGAATTTGTCATTAAACCTAATCATATCACCCTATCTATCAACTTAAATATGTACCAAAATTTAAATAAAATAAAATAATTGAAAGCAATGAGATACCTTTATCAAACCTATAATACAAAATTCTATGTGAGTTTAAATCTTAAGCATATACCTATATTATAGAAACTCACACTTTATATGGGAGCTAAAAAATCTTCGCTAAGTAGGTACTTACTAAAAAATATTTTAGTATTATTTATAGATAGTTCACAGCATGCACAGCATGTTCAAATTGGTTTGAAAACACATCTAAAAGCTGTTATAAACAAAATAAATTATATTTATGAGTCAAGTTATTCTTTAAATAGAGATTGTACCTATTTGTTCAATTTAAATATAAATCGAACATTCATATTGTTGAAAATAAGAAATTATTGATATGCTATTGTTTAAAATTTTCTAGGTAGGTACCTATAAATCTATATCTATTGCAAATTTTATTGGTGTTTAATATACATCTTATTTCTAAAATACGCTTTGGTAAATTGTAATTTAATACTTACCTATATAAATCTTAATTTTTCAGACATTTACGTTGAACTCTACCAACTCTACATTAACATTTATGGAAATCATGATCAACTGTATACCTTATTATTTTTATTACCTACTAGAATATTTCATTAGCGTAATTAGTTGTAAAGGAAAACCATGAATAAGAAAATTGCGACAAAAAATAAAATAAATTGACTTTTATAACCGAAGTCCTAACCTATCCTACCTGTGAAAATGTTAACTTATAAGCTTTTTATACCACTTGGTATCTCTATAAGTTTTAAAAAATAACAATACTTTAATAACAGATACGTATCAGATTGTTACGTATTTTACTGTATATAATATCTAATAACTGCGTATTGATTTTATAGCAATTTGATTAAATTTTATGACATAGGTACGATAACTTCCGTCGGTAAAAACGCCGACGCGACGGCAAGGTAACTTCATAAAACTACTACATATTCAATTTTCTAATCAGGAATTGATATGCAACTTTTTTATTTCTTATAGACGTTATAATAATACGTACCTACTATATAATTACAAAAAATATACTCTTTTATATATCTTATTGGAATTTATTAAATAACATTCACACACCTGCACTAAGCAATTTTTATTTCACGTAGGTACCTCATCGATAAAAACAGTAAATTCTCCATTTATATTTTACTATTTATATACCGTAGGTATATTAATTCACCAAATTTAACATAATTCTGTGAAATGTAATATTTACCCTTGTAACTAATTCATCACCATATTAATTTGTAGTTTTAGGCCCTGCGCAGACGGCACACTTTTTGTGCGATCGAGTCTGCGGCGCACAAAAAGTCTGCATGGCGCGCAAAAAGTCGGTCGCGGATTTTTCACAGACTCAACGCACACGACGCACATCTTCGATCATTTTGTCGGCAGAGCTGTAGGGACGTAGACGCTATGGAAATCGTGTAAAGTGTGCGCCGTCTGCGTTAGCGCGCGTTGAAGCAAACGTTCAATTCTTTTCACACACTTTTGTGCGGAGCGGCGCGGTGCGGTCTGCCCGAATTACACGGATTTTTTGTGCGCCGGACTTTTTGCGCGTCGTGTGCGTTACTGCATATAATTTCATAGGTTCTATTTTCACAGACTAAAAAGTGCGTCACGGATAGTCTGTCGTCTGCGCATGGCCTTAGTCACATATACTAATATGTAAAGTATTTTGTATCCAAATAATTTATTATTACCTTAAATAGTGATTTGTGATTTATTATTAGATAGATAGTTAATTATTACAAAAAACACGTTTTTTAATTAAATTAAACAGGTACAGGTACAAAATGATAAAAATTGAAATAGGTATTTTACCTAGGTATACCTAAATGTTGTGCGAATTTGAATTGAATGTTTTTTTATATAAAAATTTTGTTGATTTTTATAAACTTGTAGGTATTTTAATCATTCAGCATTGAGAATTATTGTACATATTTTCTTATGATAATAAAAGAAAGAAACAGTTGACGGCTGCAATCTCTTTAATTGTGATAATTATACACATTAAGATATTATATTTACATTATCTTTGTGTCAAGATTAACGTTCATTAAAACTACACCTTCAATATCGATAGAAAATAAGTGCATTGGTACCGAAATTACTAAAAATGCTTATGACTTTTTGGTGATGTCCCTAAAAATAAACGATTAAAAAATCTATTGAACCTTTTATTTCGACTCTACACTTGCACTCTTAATTTTTAATAATAGATATCAGTGGGTAGGTGATGTAATTTCTTATTAATGTTATTTTTAGTTAGCAAATTGATATAGAGAAATGTAAGAAATCTTTACAATAGGCATACCTAACTCAAATTAAATTTGTCATATTCATGAAACGTATTTATGTAGAGTTTAACGTGCAGTATTTTTTGTTATTTTTTTTTTATTATTAAAGTGCTCTACATATGTTTAGCAATAGCAATGAATAGTACCTACAATTTATTGAAAGTTAACAAAGAAAATTAAGGATCTTATCCTTTGTAATCCAACATTTAATGATAAAAGCATTTCATTCAATTCAACACGTAAACGCTATTATCTTAATGCATAGGTGTAGCTGATCTTGTTCATTAAATATTAACGTAGTCGTAATATAGGATGTCCTTATCACCTTATAGGTACTAACCAATCCTAACCAATGTTTTACTTATTTCACCACAATATACGCACTGTTTACAGGGTACACTGAACAACGTTGTCAACTTACCGAAGATATATGAAAGCTTCGTTTTGTTTACACTTCGCGTAACAGTTCAATAGGTCAATTCCACGACAGTATCACAGAGTGCGTCCACGAAATCTGTTGATATCCGTCATAATCTGATAGAAGCCGGTGGATTATAGCAGCACGCGACCATCCGTAAACCACTAACGTAAACACCAAACCGATACCGATAAATCAAAGCGCACGAACGAATTTGAAATCCGCTAAATCCTTGCGGGGATCGCGTAAAAAATACTAGTATTAAAAACAGTCTTAAGTGGGCTTACGAACGCCGCGCGGTACGGTCCGCACTGACTCTAATCTCGGCCACTTCCCGACGCAATTTGAACCTAACTCCACCACTCTATACATCATCCGCCGGCGACCGCCCACCGCGCCGTCGCGTACCGATACCCTTATCTCCCTCGCTCGCGGGGATTTTCCGCTTATGTCTTTCTCTGTCGCCCTGAAATCTCGTCGCGTAGATTTTTCAGTGCGTACGGGAGCGGGGGACGCAGTCAGCTGGCCGAACTTATGCGGATAAAATCGACTTTTTATCGGTTCAGTGTGACGCTTCGTGACGTCACTGTTTACTTCGGACCGGCCGCGGCGTGGACATTGGCATTAGAATTAAATTCTTGAAAAGTTTCTGGACTTCATACGTTGC
Organism: Colias nastes; assembly: GCA_907164665.1. Taxonomy (NCBI): domain Eukaryota; kingdom Metazoa; phylum Arthropoda; class Insecta; order Lepidoptera; family Pieridae; genus Colias; species Colias nastes. The sequence continues at coordinate 10,373 of CAJQZM010023882.1, read as the reverse complement.
TTTTATCGTTTAGAATACGTTTGTTATTTCTACTGCGATATTTCAGTAATCATAAGTCTCTTATCATACTTTATCATTGACAACTCGTAGATAAAACAGTGAGCAATAAAACACGTAGGTTAGAAGTAGCTGAATTTAATAAAGCGAATTCCGGTGAGTGCATCGATAGCCGAACAGGGGTCGGAGCTTATTTAAATCGTGCAATATGTTTTCCTTATAGCACACAAATGATTGCAGTTTAAATCTCGGCGTGCAGCACCCGCAATAAATAAACGGATCGCAACGTAAACAGATGAAGCGCATTAACCGCGTCGCCGTACATAAAGAGAGTATAAATATAAAGTTCCACTCGCTGCCGCGCAAACTTAGCTAAACAACGCCATAATTGCCTTCATTACTTAAATTACTGAAATTATTTATTCAAAAAGCTGGCAACATTTAGGTGCGGGTGTTCCCGCCCACCGGGCCCGTGCGCCAATGGGGAGGCGCGGCGCGCGAGGGGCCGGCCGCCGCGCAACATGGCGGCCGACGGGACAAACTTCTTGAAACGATAGCGACGGCAACGAGACGCTGCTTGTGTACACGGCTATATTTTATCACTAATTATGTTTAATTGTTCATGTCAATGCTATGGTGAAAATGGTGAAGAGTTTTGTGAAAAATATCAATATCGATCCTGAGAAATCTACACGGGAATGCCGTCGGCTTGTGGCACAAGGTGAACGGAGCAAATAATATTACTACCCTGTACTGAATTAAGGCACCGTTTTCAGAAAAATGCTTTTCGTAAATACTTTTTCTTTTTTCAATTAAAATTATACTGAATCCAAATTATTTTGAAGTGAATAACATATTTGATTTTTGAAAAATGTGATGTTTTAATTTTAAATTCATCAATTAGTGATATACTTAAGTAGATGTGTACTTCTAATAAGAATCTTATAAGAAACACATAAATAATAATAATTTACTTACTTAAATATATCAAGAGCCAACGTGAGCTTTAAAGCTTTATGTAATAATGACTGAATAATGATTTTTACTTGATAGTCATCAAATATTTAACAATAGTAAGACAATAATAATATGTTATTTAATGAGACTTTCTTATATCCTAACTTTAGATTTTCTTATAATAAATGTAGAGCTGTTTTTAATTCCTAAAGATTGTCCATAAAACTCTACTAGGTATAGAGCTTTATATTCATGAGTTTAAATGTACTTTCTATATGTATTTATATATGTATATTAAAATAGCCATTACCTACTAGAAAATTTAAATGATCTTATTCGATTTTTTTTCTTTTCTTCGAATTCAGATTAATTAAGTTAAGGATAAACGTTGACTTTTGTATAAAATATACCCTTATTTATTGTATTTTTTATACTTTTTTGATTCAAAAATTTTGAATCTTTTCATGGTTTGTCATTTACCAATCTATATATTTTATGCTTGAAGGCAGACTTTAATGAGATTATATCTTGAGAATGCCTTTTTAATCCTTTTTTTTTGTGAAAGTGCAACCACAAAATCTACTATCACGTAGGTACTAATATCTAATGATGTAGATACCTAATTAGTTTTTTTTTTTTTTAATAAAAGTAAAGATTTTTATTCATAGATTAAAATAATCTTTGAACTTTAATATTTATTACATTTAAAAAATATGACTAAGGTCAATATTATTTATATTTTGCACATAAGTGAAGTCCCATGTCCCCAAGTGGGGTAAGGGGCAGATGCATTATACATCTGTTTCACTGATCGATTTTCTTTAGAGTCAAGTAGGTAGGTGATCAGCCTTCTGTGTCCTACCAGAACGAGACATTTTTTTTTCTTCGTCTCCACCGGGAATCGAACCCAGGACCCCTAGGTGCTACGCTTACGCGTATATTTTGCACATAGGTACAAATAAATTTAGTTAATAACAACTCATTGTTTAATTTTAATGACGTTATACCTATAAAGTAATTAGGTCTACTAATTATAATTTTATTTGTTACAGTTTGAATCTAAAGAACTACTAAAACTCAAGGCTCGGACTAACACTAGCGTATAGCTATCTACTATTATGTATTCTGTGCTAACACTCCGTACAAAAGATACCAAGTAGTCAAATAAAGGAAATGAAAGAAAGAAAATCATGACATATAAAATCAATTTCCGAAACGTTAAAAATACTTCTCTATTATTTAGTATTATTCTTCTTCTCTATATTTATTAGTTATTAGTTCCATAAGGAAGTTGTAACCAAAGTTTAAAAGCTGCACAAACTAAAAATGGGTAATATTATAAAAGTTCCAAGTCATGTAGGTAAAGCATTGTATTAAGTTTTATCAGGTACACTGTTACACACAAATAAATGTCTTTAACCAAAAAATAGATATTATATGTATATCTACTTTTCTTTTATTTGTTAAATAATTTATATATAAAGATATCTATTAGTAAGTATATTTCTTCATGTGATATTTATTAATTAGTTGTAATAAAAAGCGCAGTTAGGTATATTAACTATAGATAGAGATAATGGATACAATTTATTTTTATCAATAAAAACTTTACACAATTGAATCGTTTTTTAATCACGTTTAGAAACCCCCATAAAACAATAAATCGTAGCACATAAGCTTATTCATATCTCTATAATAATCTTAAATATCATTAATAAATAATATCTATAAAAATATCACACAGTTTAAAGGTCAAAATATTATTTTTCAACGCTCTAGTTTCACTATAGGTACTTAAGTAAATAAAAGAATGTGCCCAAGTGATAGTAGTATGTAAAAAAGTCCTACATTCCTACATTAATACCTACCTAATACCTAAATAACAATTTTCTTATTACTCATATTTATATATCAATTTTCTTATTAATTTGCATCAAAACAATACATTGCTCAAAAATTCAATCATACATTTTTAAATCATCGTGGAGGCAACATCGAAACACGATTTCACCCTCTACAGAAATAATATCTGTATAAAAGTATGTATAGCAACTCTGTAGCGACCCCTTTTGAATCAACTTTCCCAAAAACAAAGGTTTTCACTTCGTACGATGTTCCGTTTTTTATAACTGATATTGTAGACGAAACACGCGAGTTTGAATCCCGCCACATAATCGATTTTTTCTATAGGTAGGGTACTTAAAAAATCTCACAACTGTATTTATTATTTTAGTAAGAGCTTTAAAATAAACTTCTAAATAATGAGAATGTAGCGGTAATGTTTGCCAGAAAAAACAGTGAAATTGAAAAAAAAAATTTTTTTGTTCAGTAGCTACTTACACTACATGCAATCACTTGACAAAAATAATTGATTATTTATATTATTATTCTTAAAATCATGAATGTAGGTAAACAGTGAATCTGCGATATTAATTTGGTACCTATGTACCTACTTATTCTAACTGATTAATCAGTTTAATTGTGATACGAAAGACTTCAACAAATCCCCTGGACAGAAATTATCAGTATGAAGACAACAACTTATTAGTTACACTTTCTTAATTAATGATATACTACCTATGTCTACCTATGTAATGATATATTATCTATACCTACATCCTACCACAAGTCGGTACGCTAATCTCAAAGCGTCAAGAACCTAATAGTACCTAATAGTTGTACCAATAGGACATTAGCATTAGTATCAATAGTACCATAAAGGACCTAATACTTAATAGAGCAATCACAGGTAATATCCGCTAATATGATTAATTAATTATGCATAGAGATCAAGTATTTTACGCATAATTAAGAGGCCGTATCGATTTTAAGAGTGATTTTGACTTGTTTCTTTAATTCTTTAGGAGCTCGTTTAAAAAAACTAACTACTATGTTATATGAAAGTAATGGTATAATTTAAAATTCTCTAGAATATTCGATTATATAGATCTGCCGTAACAACGTTTGCGCTCCCGTATATAATCTAAAATTCTAGAGAACTTTAAATTATTCCATTTCTTTCATAAAACATATAATATGTATTTTTTTTATTGCAAATTTTTAAGCATTAACCTATCATTTAGTGTGTATTTTTTATTTTTTTTAACTCTGTTGTAAGAACTAGAAATTCGACGCCATATACGCATAAAATTTCATCAAAGTAAGGCTATTTTAACTTAGATGTTCTTTGAATTTTTCAATAAAAGTACATAAATTGCCTCGAACATATTTTAGGATGTCTCAGTGTCTTTACTGTAGTATATTTTATAAGAAAACTTCTTCTATTAAATTCCGTGTAAAATACAAAGACACGAACGTCCCGCATGGAAAAAATTGAAACACGCCTTAGGTTATTGGCTATTAAACAAACTGGACAATGAATATCAATAAATTGTCTCGAACGTATTTTAGATATTGAATGAATCTTTAATTTAAGATATCATCACACATTGTTACTAATTTAGTTTTGTTAAACGAGCGTCTAAAGAATTACAGAAACAAGTAAAAATCACTCTAAAATCGATAAGGACTCTTAAGGGGTTGATTAGATAATTAGCATTAGGATGTTTAATCTTAATTGAGATTTGATTATTAATATTTCTTTATATGAACAAACTAAGTATTAGGAATATTCAAAATTTTGTAAACGTCTGACATTAAAGAACTTTTACCCATATCATATCTTCACTCAGTACAGTACCTCCAGGCTCCAGCCACTACAAACAACATATAAATCATCTCCAAAGAGGTTTATCGTCATAGATTTAGTACCTAACAAAGTTCAATTGTATAATGAGCAAAGATACGACGAACAATCCTCCTTGAAATAATAATCCAGAATTGAATTAAAGTACTAAAATCAAATTCCTTACACGAATATTTCATTGAAAGCATTATTACGCAACGTTAACATGTAGAGTCTAACATATCTTACACAAATAAGCTGGTTGGGATGATGCAAAAAAGCCTTGTGATATTTTTGGCGATCACATTTTAATTGTATCAATTTTAGAACCATTGGAAGTTAGACATAATGAAAATTTACGAGTAATCACCCGGTTAAATCATTAAACCTAAAATAATATTTCCATCCTTTTCCTTTACTATATGAGAAGCTATCTAGTTATCTACCTTACCTTCCATAACAAACATATGGACAGCAAACTAATCATTTATTCAGCTATATTTTTCAAGCAATAATTATCACAAATAAATCGTCTCAAGCGCTAACATACTCCCTTACTAAATTCGTTTTAAACACATGACGTGATTACGTTCGACGTCGAGTGCGAAAGATTATCGCAGATTAGCTGTAAGAACATAAGCTCACAGCATCACAGTGAACTTGACCGGACGAAACGATGTAATTACTTCACCCTAGTAACTGGAGTAAATATAATTACTTGGAATAGTTCGTTTGTTTACAACGTAACGCATATATGCAATTGGAACTTGAGATTTACGTACGTTGTAAAAGAATTGTTACTTTGTAGTGGATGTATCAAAAATGTTCGTTTAGTTCTTTACGAGATATTTAATGATATTTTTTTCGTTTTGTCTCTCGTGAAAAACTAAGGAAATAAAAAAGATATTTAAGTAGTAAATAATGTAATTTGTTTCTCGTTTCTTAGCGATAAAATAAGCTACAGTACAGATTTCTAGTTGATATAAAAATAAGTATACAATGTATAACAAATTACTAAAGACTTGTTACTATACAAGAAAACAAACAACGCTTGTGTACTATATACCTAAACAATGAAGTGTTTGTTTGCCCAAATAATTACAGGTGCAAATACAATAAACTGGTAAAATTATTGTTGATATAATTATTCACTGCTTTACATAATATGATACTGATGAACTGCACACGACACCTTGTATCGTAGACTTAGGTATAAGGACTATATTATATGAATTAACATTTACTGAAGACAGCAAATTAAACTAAATGTGAAGAAAAGTAATGTCATGATAGATTATCGTCGTGAAAAGAATTAGATATAAGTGTTAAATTCACTTCTTTGCTACTATTTCTATATTATAACAATGTTAAAAAGGAGAACCAAGGGTAACAAATGAACCTTTAATGGACCTAAATATTTAATCAAGTAACAAGCACAATAATCCTAAGCAAAATGCTGATGGAAAAGAGAAAGCTATGAAATAATTAAATGACAATACCAACTATATACGAAATAGGAACCACAATAAAGATACAAGTACTCTTTTCATAACTAAGTTTCACTTATTAATTACATCTCTGCTTATTACATTATTAAAAGAGGTAGAGCCAAGTGTTAGGTACTTGTAGCCTGTAAGGTCGTACCTGTAGCTGTGGTCCTATTCACCTATCTCGACTCTCGAGTACGTACCAGAGTCTTAGTCGTTTCAAATTCAAATTCAAATTCAAAAATTATTTTAAACCTATGTCTGTAATGAACATTTGAGATGAGAAATAATTAATTTTAATGTATTTAATTATTGTTACGCTATTGTTAGTTGAACTAACGGAAACTCATTAGTGTAATAACGATGATGATTATCAATTACTAGCTGTGCCCTGCGGTTTTCTCGTATTGCTCCGGTCCTGTTGGTCTTAGCGTGATTATATATAGCCTATAGCCTTCCTCGATAAATGGGCTATCTAACACCGAAATAATTTCTCAAATCGGACCAGTAGTTCCTGAGATTAGCGCGTTCAAACAAACAAACAAACTGTTCAGCTTTATAATATTAGTATAGATTTTATTGATTTATGTGGAAATCGAACACTCTTCATCATGAAGTGGGCCAGCTCGTACCAAGGAAATCATCGCAATCCTACAGAAGATCGTCGAAAGTAGTAGCATGAATGCAATAATGTATCGTATGATAAGTAGGAGAGTCAGAGTCACCCTTTCCAGTCTTATTTTTTCCGCCGTCAATCCTTTATTTATCTTATTCCTTTTTCACTAAAAAGGTATTGCACGATTACTAATATTCATGTATAACTAGGCGGTGTATAAGTGATGATTTATGCTAAAAATATTTATTTTTTTATTATTTCTCAACTGTGCTAAAGTAATACCATAAAATGAGGTAAGTATTACATATTTCCTTTAACCTGATGATAGAGCATCGTGAATTACAATTCTTTCCTTGCAGAAAGCTTTGGCTTTTAGCTCGTTGTGCCAATAAATATAAACAAGTAACGTTCAAAAATATTAACAGTCAGTTTCAGTCCTTCACAACCACAACCTTGATTTTCTGTTTTATAACAAAACGTATCATGTGATGTTTTGATTTCAAAATATGTTTGTCAATGTAATCATTGCTATCTTTATAGCTCTTAATTGCTCTGACGTCACACTATTGTTTTTATGTTATCCGTTTTATCAATTGCTACCCTGTAGATTTTTAGGTGAATCTATAACTTACTGAAACAGTTACCTAATGAATATTAAAAATAATGACTACTGTTAATTTCAGCAATTAGTGCTTTTGTTTTGACGTACGATAAAAAAATACTAGATGTGCCTTACTGAATACTTATGTACCTACTACAGTCTTTTTTAACAGTTGTTTGTTTCTTGAATTTTTTATAGCAAAATATTTAATACGTATGTTTCTGCAATTTATGTAAAATTTTAGAATAACAAGAATACGTATGAGATTGTATCCCATTTCTGATTTCATACATTTTGTTAAAAGCTTGTCAAAGTATATTTCTTTACGTCTTCTAAATCCAAAGATATCACAATTTTCATAAAAATAGCACCTTTGCTAGTTACCATTGAAGAAATGCTATGGAAATTTTGCCTGAAGTTTGTAAGTTTTTAATTTGCACTAGTTCGTAGTTGGTCGAGAGTGTCCAAGCTGATCGATTATTATTATCTCCACTCATATTTTGCTTCATTAGTATCCGTAGAATATACCTATATATACATAATCGGTTTAATCACTCAAGCTAGATGCTACTGAAATGAACTTGCTTATTGGTTTACCAGTTACTTTATTAAAATTATCGGAATGTGAAGCTTTCGTAAAGCTTAAATTTATTAAAATTTTTGAATACCTACGAATTTCTTCTTAAATTAGTTATTTTCTAAGCAGTTAAGATACTGGATCAATAGTACCTATCGTGTTAAGTGCCTATAGGTATGAAAAAAAACAACATGCAGGTAAGTTTATACCTAGGTATATCCTATCACACCACGATTCTAGGTAGAGGGTGAAATAAGTTCTATCATTACTTCATATCTGATGTTCTGAAGTTATATTAAAAACATACCTAATTTTGGGTCCCCGAAATGATAGCCGCAGCAATAAAAGGATTAAAAGTATTTACGTAATATTGTAGGTACACATTGCGCGTTTTATCTCAGGAGTCATAAATAATCATAAATCTAGGTAGTAGTATGGATTCCCGGGTACTGCCTCACTCTATGCTGCCTCACCGTATGGTACGGTGAGGACGTGACTTGATTGAAAACCCCGACTAAAAAAAAAAAAAAAAAAAAAAAAAAAAAAAAAAAAAAAAAA